>JAQQAE010000401.1:0-34278 GCA_029823295.1 Pseudamia nigra
CGTCAGCCCCATGCATGTGGCTCGCCCCGGATGAGTGGAAGCTGGCAAACAGGGGCAGTTTATTTTAGCGGTAATGACCTAATCCATAACGGAGACGCTTACAGTTCCCTCTGAGTCCCAAAGTTTGTTGTAGCTTAATGAAAGAATAAACTGTGTTAGTCAGAGCGCTGAGGATCATTAATCAGCGCGGTGGATTCAGTGGGGAGAAGGCAGCAGGGGAGCATTTTCTTTATTAGTGTTATTAAAGTGAATATGAGCTAAAGGTAATGGGTCTTCTAAGTTCTAAGGAGTTTTATTTAGTTAGTTATTGCATTTACTTGTGTATAAGTAAGCATTTCAAACTTTCATACCGCTCGCATTTCTGACATTTCTATCCTCTATAGTTCATCTATGGGCCCTGAAAAGTAAAATGTCTTAAATTTGAATGAGTCAGATTTTAATTACCACTGACGTGTAATCAGTGGGCAATGACGTGCAGTTCAGTCAGGCCGACGTGGGAGTAACTAGGTGTAATCCCACCGCTGGGGCTAACCCTGACTTCTCTCTGAAAATACCAAGTGAAGAGATTTTTGTCATGAGACCTCAGGATCCCAAACTGTTTATTTGGACCCTCTGATTAGTGGTCCGGTGGTCTATCCTTTTGCTCCGTTATTAAGATATTACTGCAAATAATCTGACAAATCACTGCCATGCTGGGGTTTGATTGACATTCTCTATAGTAACTCGAGTTGATCTTCTATTTATTCAACAGCTCATAGTTTTGCCTGAGATACACTCGACTGCAGTTTTCAGTAAGTGTTCACACTAACATCCCGTAACATTCTACCTTGCCGGTTTGCATTAACTTATAAGACATCTGACATACTACGGTAGCTCCACTGCCATTCGTCCAAATATGGTTACATCCTATTTATGGCTCCAGTATGTCATCCAAGAAGTGATTGGCCTCAAAACAGCCCTTCAGAAACCAATGGGTGACGTCACCGTCACTGTGTCCACGAACGTACACAGTCTGTGCATCTGCTGCTAAATGTTTCTTTCTTTATGCTTGACATTTACGAGGTATGGCTCTTAAAAAAATTAGTCTAATGCTGTAATACAGTTTTATTGAACATGCTGTAAATATTTATCAATGTCTTTCTCCTTCAGTCTCCTCTCCTTCTGCATCAACATACTGTGCCGCTGCATTCAGATCTTCCACTGATCAAAGCAGTGCAGTAGGTCTTCTTCAGACAGTCGTCTCAGAACCTCTCTCGTTATTTTCTTAACTGACACAGACTCTAAACATGGTGCTTTGAGACAGATTGGATCCTGGGAAAAAGGAAAAAGCCACACAGTGCTGTGTCGGGTGAACAGGGAGGGCGATTAAGCACCGTGTTTTGTTTGTGGGTCAGAAACCGCTTTACTAAGAAGGCAGTGTGAGCTGGTGCACTCTGTTGATGAAGAATGAAATGATATTTCCACAACTGTGGTCTGTTTCATTCATTTTGAATAATTTGTTCAATTCTTTGGATGTTTTCTGAAGTCTTGGACGTGCATAGGCATCGTGAATGAACGTCCTCTCTGCCTTCACTAAATCTTTTGTTTTCTTCAAACACCGGTGTATGTGGCATACAGTGTTCCTCATAGATACACAGATAATGGACGAAAAGATTCAACTGCTGTTTTGTTCTTTTTTGCTGATGAATGAACTTAATCACTAAATAAGCTAAAAAAAAAATCACTTTGCGATATAATCAAGAAGTTGAACAAACACCACAAAACGAATAAAAATGCCGTAATAATGAAGGAAATAAGCAGAATGTCGACACAATGGCAGAAATGAACAATGATAATGAACAAAAATAAACAAAATCATGAGGTGATAATTAAACAATCTCTACAATGATCCAGGCAGTGAACAAAAATGAAGTAATAAACAAAAATCAACAAAAGTGAGCAATTATCAAACACAGTGATTCAGAAAATGAATAAAATATCCATAAAATTAACAGAATTTAAGAAAATAATGAACAAGTTTAACAAAACTAAACAAACTGCAGATCAAAGAAAAGAAAAATATTGTTTTATTGCCATCTCAATCTCCACCATCTCCACTGAGAATCTACTGTGCCACATTTTTGGCCCCTGTAGGCCTTTGGCAGAGGTAGTTACTTGCTTTTTCTTCTCATTGATCTTTATAAAACTGGCGTCAGGAAATGGAAAACGCTCCGACAGTGGAACTTCTGTGCAAACGTATAGTTTCAGCTGTCGAGCAACAGCCGAAACTGTAAATTATGGGAGCAATTTGATGAGCAACAATGAAATATCACTTTAATGGCGAATACGACCTTTCGGTTTCCGTTTTGGAATGTGGAGTATAATTTCTTCCTGTGCCCTTTGAGCGAGTCTTCCGTGTCAGTGCACCATTACCGCCGTGAAACAAAACAAATGTTGGTCCCATCCCTTAATCTGCGCTGTCAAACTGATAAACAGAGAAGATGAAAACGGCGGAGGCGGGAGCATCCAGCAGGGCTTTCTGTGGTTGAGAGAGCATTTTGAATTTGCGTTGCCATGATATAATGTTTACTTAGACTCAGAGTTCTTATCGGGCCTGAGAGTCGATTTCTCCATCTTCAGAATAGGACTCGAGTTCAGCATCAAAGGCCGTAGTTTTTTGGAGACTGAATTTGTATGTGAAGCAAGAGCGGCTGTGGCAACCTCAAGAAAATGAAGTCCTGACTGCTTCCAGTAAATAACCTGCGGAAGTCTCTGTGGCGCTATCAGAAGCCATTTAGGACGTAAAATGAGATAGTTTCCAATCAGATAAATAGACTTTCAGGAAGTGGTGTTGTATCTCACATGCGAGGTGGGTAGTACTCAAGTACATCTACTCCAGCATCCTACTCAGTCACATTTATGATGGAAAAATGTACTTCAACTCAGTTACATTTGGCCACAGCTCAATGAGTAGGATAAAAAAAAAGGTTGAAATTAACAAAAATTTATAATAATGAACAAAATGAATTAACTGAGCAAGAAAATGAGCAGGAATGTTCGCGAAAATGACAAAATAAGCAAAAACAATTTGAAGAAACAAGCCAACTTAGCAAAATGATAAAGAAAATTAACAAACTGGAGAAAATAGTCAAGTTAATTATAACATATAAAACATATCGAGCACAAATGAACAAAATGAGCAACAAAATATGCAAAAATGAAGAAAATAATCAAGTAAATTAACAAAAATTAAGAACTGAATCAAGAACTTGCGCAAAAAAGATCAACAAAATAAGCAACGAAATGAGCAAAGTTAGTAACTTATTAAGGAATCCTAATGTAGAAGAAGAAAATAACCAACAAAATTGAACAAAAATCGAGACGATAAACAACAAAATGAGCAGAAACTTTCACCAAAATGAAAAAATAAGCACAATCGATTTGCAAAAACCAAACAAAATTACAAAGTGCGCAGAGAATTGACGAAAACTAAAGAAAATTGAGAACCTGAAGAATATAGTCAAGTTAAGTACAAAATGTAAAACATCTGAACAAAATGAGAAAAAAATGAAGAAAATAATCAAGTAAATTAACAAAAATGAAGAATATAATCAAGACCTTGAGCAAAATAAAACCCCCAACAAAACAAGCAACGAAATAAGCAGAAATAGCAAAATAAACACTTAAATTAAGGAAAATGAAAAAAAGTAATAAAAAACTGAATAAAACACAGAATAAGCAAAAAAAAAATGCAAATGAAAGAAATTAAGCAACAGTGGTTGTAAAAAAGCAAACAAAACAAGAATAATGTAAAAGAAGAAAGTGATCAACAAAACTGAACAAAAGTCAACAAAATAGTCAACAAAATGAACAAAAATGATCAAAATGCTTATTGTGCTGTAATAAATCAAACGTTATGAAGTTCCTCGCCACTTGGGTATAGTTCTTACGGGATACTTTTTTACTCTTACCCACGTCTATAAGTACTGCTACTTCGATTGTAGTGTAACAATACTTTTGGTCGGGTACTGTTTGTGTTTACTCTGCTCACATGATGCTGAAACCCCAGTGGAAACGAGAGCAGCATTTTCATGGAAATCATGGCAAGGAACACAGAAACTGTGACACAGGAATATTCCACTCATGACTGATTGTTCCTGAGCTTTGCCAGTCTACGGATTCTCTTGCACCATTGAAATAAGACAACGGGTATTTCCATGGTGTCATGCGCTTTAGCCACCCTCAACCAACGACTCGCAATTACTCTTTTACCCAAGGAAATGTCTTTTACTCTCCTATTTGGTTTCTTTCCCCCGAGTTTCCATATGGCTCTGTAGCTAATCGCTTTCTAGGAACAGGAAGGCATAAATATGTTCTCATTGGGAAAAAGTAAGCATTAATTGCTACAAAAAGGACTCGCGGGCATGTTGTTTTCCTGGAAAGTATAATCCATCATGGCAAAATTGAAGCAGAAGATGAATTTGTCAGACCTTACTGACTTGTTGCCGCGGGCCTTCTGTTTACGGCGTAGATCTATGAAAGGAACAGCATCTGTCCTGTATATTGTACTGTTTACATTCTGACTCGGGTTGTTTATTCCGCCATATTGATTTGTGTTTTTGTCATGTTAGAAAACCAAGTAGATAAGAAGCAATCTCTTATTTTAATTGATTCAGTTATGCATCTTTATTTCTGAAAAAGAAAAAAATTCCATTCATTCAAAAAAATTAAAAGAATGACAGGAATTTTTTTTTAACTTTTTCAATTAACACAGCATAGCAACAAAAGTCTACTTCGGTTTAGCATCATTGAAATTTTAGTGTAGTTTGATATTAATATGCTTTAAGTTCTTAAGCGCTAGCTTCTTTTTTTAGGAGTTTGATATTTGATGTTGTCATGAGACCTCATGATCTACGCATCCACCTTTCCAGGGTCTGGAGACAGGGACTCGTTTAGACCCTGTAAAGGTTCCTGTAATTTGACCCACAGTGGCGAGACACACCAATGGCCCCAGCCCCGTAAAATTACCCCAAAGTTCCTGCGGCGCAACCAGGCCTGAAGGGGATACATTTTTGTCATGAGTCATCATGGTCTTAAATGTTTTATTTGGACCCTGTAGTTGGTGATCTGGTCCATCTTTAAGTTTTTGCTCTTTGTTTAAAGTATTATGGCAAATAATCTGACAAATCACTGCGCTGTGCTGAGCTTTGGTTGACGTGTCGGCATGGTAACTTCACTCACCAGTAGAGTCAGACCGAGTTCTACCTTTGTAACTTCTATTTATTGAACAGGAAGTGACAGCCTGATTGGCCTCAAAACAGCCATTCAGAAACTATTGGGTGACGTCACTGTCACTTTGTCCACTCGTATATGTAGTCTATGATTGAACCAGAGACAAACTGTAGAATCACCAATGTCCAGTTTGCACTTCAGGCTACTGTATATTTGTGGCATCACTGAAATTACAAGCAAGCATAAACAAGCATTAATATATGTACAGATTCAACAAACAGCAGGAAACATCAGGAAAATTTAAAAATATGCAAGAAAATGAACAGAATAGTCAAGTAAATTAATATAAACAAGAAAAGGAAAAAATATAAAAGATAATGTGTGTAATAATCCACAAAAATAATCCAGGAACCGAACAAAAATTCCCAAATATTAATGAAATAATTTGATAAATGAACAAAAATGAATAAAGAAATTACCAAATGATTGGCAAAAGATTAGCAAAAATGAACAAGTAATAACAAAAAGGTTTAAAATGAACAAAATGAATAAATAAAATAAAAACATGCAGCCATTTAAACACGGTATGTGGTACATGAAGGGTTGGCTTATACTCTACGTTGCGGCCCAAAAATGGCTGAAAGTAAAACTCTAAAGGTTGCTGACCCCTAGGCCACACCATGAGGCTTCGCACCAGCAAATTTTGTTCAAATTACACAAGAAAACCAGAAAGTCTTTATAACTGAGTCTTTGAGTATTGCAGCGTTTAAGTGCTCCCTTCTCATAAGTTTTCCTGAGCTCATACAAAAGCCAACAGGCCAGAAGAGGGAACATGCCCTCACGTGTGTTCCAGTTTCCATCAGTGATTATTTATACCAGAATTAGGATCCTTAAGTGAAGTTTCTACCATCTTCAACACCCGGTGCTTAATTCTAGCCACAGGCAAATAAAAATATCATAAAAGTCAGGGAGTTACACTTTTCCTGAGCTCACATTCCATAACTTTGGGTGTTGGAAGTTGTCAAAACTTTTAACAATTCCCCTTTTCTGCCATTTGGACTCTGCGATGTGTGAAATTGCCCAGTGCGGCTCTAATTACACTGAGTGAAACGTATCCAGCTCTCGTTGGTGTGACTCGGCTGCGTTTAAAGACGACAGAGAAAGCGCACGCAGTACGCTACAATTTGACACAAGATTCCCAACTTTGCGCATGTGAGCGAACACCTAATCCTGTAGCGGATGATTGATTATTCGTGGAACACACCCTGATGTGAACAAACAGGCAAATGTTGCTAAGCAGGGATGTTGGGGGAGAAGGGGGGGGAAGACCACCAAGGAGAGAAGAGCAAGGAAGGAAACAAAGTGGGGATGAAAAAGATGGAAAGATCTGGAAAGCAGGCTGGTGGTGTGGTTTTGATTACAGCTGTCAGTCTTCTGTCATCTTGGAGAATCAGGCTCTTCGTTGCTGATGTACAATTCTCCACAGATCTCCCCTTGGCCGCCTCTCCTCCTCCTCTTTCTCCTTGCTTTCCCGTCACCACTCCCTCATCTTTCCTCTCATCTCCTTTTCCTCCTCTCCCATCATTTTTCTTCCCTAACATTCTTATCTACTCTCTTTGATTTTTTTTTTTTCACTGACCACCTCCTCGTTTCTCTTTTCCTCTAATTTACCCCTTTTTCTGGCCTCCCTTCCCGTTTTTACCACATGTTTTTTATTCCCCTTCTTGTTTTCCTTTTTGTCTCTTTATCACCATCTTTTGTTTTTTTTTTTGTGTGTGCGTTTCGTCAAAAAGAAGAACACAAGGTGAAATCAGGGCAAAACAACAGTCAAACAACAAAGTCGTATTCAGGTTAGCCAGTTGAACAAGCAGTGCTGCGAAAAAGTGTTTGTGACACTTCAGCACTTCAGTCCATCAAACAAATTTTAATATTAGACAAAGATAACCTTAGCAAATAGAAAATGCAGTTTGTAGATGATGATTTCATCCATCCTTAAAGACGTAGCTAGAAGACATTTTGGGGTTCCTGCCTCTCACATATTTGTTTTACTTTTCAAATTTAGTCTATCCGTTAGAAAGTTGAATAGGTAAAATTTGAAAGCCCAAGTGCTCTTGAGCTTGAAGTCATGAACTGATGCCCGGACATTCTCCTGCAGGATTTTTTTGCTTCAGAGCAGAATTCACGCTTCCATCAGTTACTGCAAGTTGTCCAGGTCTTGAAGCAGTGAAGTCGCCCCAAACCATCACATCCCACCAACGTGTCTGACTGTTAGTGTGATTTTTTTTTAATGAAATGCTTTGTTATTTTGACACCAGGGCCTTTCTGTGTGGAGTTTGCATGTTCACCCCGTGTCTGGCGTGGGTTCTCTCCAGATACTCCAGCTTCCTCCCACCACAAAAACATGCACTAGGTTAATTGATCACTCTATATTGCTCCTTCGTGAATGATTGTCTGTCTCTACTGTATATGTGCCTCTGGCCCGGGTTGTCTTTGCAAATGAGAACTGGTTCTCGAATGACTTACCCGGTTAAATAAAGGTTAAATAATCCAGATGGAACAGGACACATACCTTACAACAAGTTCCACATTTGCCCCCTCAGTCCGCAGAATATTTTTCCCAAGAGGTTTCTTGGCGGAGGTAAGACGAGTCTTCATGTTGTTTTAGGTCAGCAGTGCTTTTCGTCTTGGGCGTCTCCCATCGATGCCATTTTTGCCCCCAACCCCCGAGTCTCTTCCTTATTGTTGAATTATGAACACTGCCTGTAGCTGAAGCACTTGGCGCCCGCAGTTCTTTGGATGTTGTTTCTTTTTTCTTTTATGACCTCCTGGATGAGTTGTCACTGAGCTCTTGGAGTAAATTTGGTCGGCCAGCCACTGTTGGGAAGGTTCACCACCGTTCCAAGTTTTCTCCATTTGTGGATAATGACTGTCATTGTGGTTCACTGGACCCCCGAAGCACTATAAATGACTTTACATCCCTTTCCAGACTGATAGATGTCAACTGACTGACTTTAGTTCCTATCTGTTTTTGAAACTCTTTAGATCATTGCATGATGTGCTGCTTTTTGAGATCTTTTCCCTACGTCATTTTGTCAGGCAGGTTCTATTTAATTGATTTCTTGATTCAACAGGTCTAGCGGTAATCTGACGTGGGTGTGGCCAGTGAACTTGAACTCAGCTCTCCAACAAAATATGATTTAATATCCATACATCCATTTTCTACCCCTTAATCCTGTGAAATTATAATCTAAACACTGCATTTTGTCTTTAATCGAGTTATCTTTTTGTTATATTGAGATTTGTTGATGAACGGACACATTGACAAATATGTAAAAAATAAGAAGTCAGTATGAGGCAAATATTTTGTCACAGCACTGTGTTCTATATAGTGGTTACTTGAGGTAAAGGGGCAACAAATTAAGTTTTTATTACAGCAAATTAATGGTCAAACCTCCATCTCCATCTCACGACATTGCGTTTTACAGGATAATAAATTTGAAGTTAGTTGATGGATGTTCCCCACTATCTTTGCTCCATCTTTAATGATACTTTAACTGGCTTTGTAACTGGGTAATGTGATAATATAGATCAAATTATGCCCCCATTTTAGATAAGTGACAAGGGAAATCCATCACAGACAACATATGAAACTAATACCCCAAGTGCAGACATATATCTTGTATCCTGCTCCAGCGATGGAATGAACCCTGGGATTTTAAACTGAAATGAACCCTTTTGACCTTTTGAAAACTTTACAACAGATACAGCTCCTCTTTTTTAAATTTTACTCTTCATTCATTTTACTCTCCCCCCGTTTTAATTTGTATACTTTTCTCATCGAGGATGTAAATCAAGGTCCAACTGTGGGAATGTGAATGTCTGATGGATGAGGAGATGGTTGTCGTACTACTTCCAGAGACAACTTGTACTGCTTTTCCCTCTCACTTCTTTACTCCTATCTTTCACATCATCCTTCGCTGGTGCAGCCATGTTGAATTGCTGTTGTAAACAAAGTGGTATCAACTTGTCGTCAGCTTATCAATCATCTGCTCACATTGGCTTTTTGCAATACAAGTCATTTCTGTTTGCACCGTGCCACTGCTTTGCAAAATTGTTTGATGCTACTTCAATATCTGAAATATTATTTCTTCTCCGAATTTAATACCCAATGGGTTGCTCGATAAATTCCAGAGGGACAGTGAATAACAGAGCAGATGAGATCTGAAGAGACACTACAGTCTGTGGAGCGAACTGAAGAATCCCAAGAAAGGAGCAAATATCTGCCCTTTACTTTCTCAAACTTCATCAAAAACAGATGTTAGAATATCCCCACATTTTCTTCACAAACATCCTAAAAGTGTGTTGTTTATCCACAGCATATGCTCACTGACAGCTGCACAGTTGCATTTAGGATATTTTACTCATGTTTTCGGTTATGTAATGTTAGATAAGTCCACGTACCTACAGCTGATGATTATAGCATCCAGGACTTGGCCAAATCTGGAGCCGACAACAGCTTGTTTGTGCAGCAATCTCTCCCTTAACAAGCTTCAGGCACACAAGGTGAGATCATAGTGGAAGCACACATATAATACGCACGTGTATATGCACAGTCTCCAGCAGATGTGTGGAAGACTCGTGAATAGGAAGTCTGCTTTAAGTCAGGGCACCACTCGGCTAGACCAGCCTCACTGTGAAAACAAACATCCTCTGAGCTCTGAGCAATACAGTGATGTAACAGCTTTGATCACCCGGCGAGGGCAAGGTTTGCTCAAGGGTCAGTGGAACATGGAGCCCAATCAATAAACACAGGAGTCAATTATCTGCATAGCACGCACATACACACAGAGAGAAAGCCTGAGTGACCGGAATATGTGTAAATCCAAACTTAAACAAGGCTGAGCTTCCTCTTAGCGGCAGTCACTTCCTGAGTGTCACCACTGCTTGACCCTTCCCACCTGCTTTTCCTTTACTGCAGGAACACTGCAACATTGTGTCACCTTCATCAAACAGGAAGTCAGTACCTTGGTTTACATGTAATTTTACCGCTAATTTTCAGTTAATGCTGAAAATGTGCAGCCTCAAGCCATTCAACTACCTTTTCCTGCTTCCTTCTGTGTATATTGTGAATGATACCTTAAAGCTGCCATTCTTGAGAGAGCATAGGTAAAGGATAGCTGATCAAAGATTCCACAATTACTTTTATATTACAATGAGAAGGAACAACAAACTACAAAGATGAGATATTTAATGTTTAAGCAGATAAACTTTGTTTTATTTAACCTTCCAAAAGAGCTGGGATACGGGCATGTTTAGCACTGTGTACATCACCTTTCCTTTTAACAACACTCAATAAGCATTTAGGCACTGAGGATACTAATTGTTGATGCTTTGTAGGTAGAATTCTATCCTGTCAACCATGGCATGGGCACTAACACACCCCCATACCATCACAGATGCTGCTTTTGAACTTTTCGTTGATAACAATCTGGATGGTCCTTTTCCTCTTTAGTCCAGGGGACACAACATTGCCAGAAACAATTTGAAATGTGCACTTGTCAGACCACAGCAAACATTTCCACTTTGTGTGTCTCCATGTCAGATGAGCTCGTATCCAGAGAAACCGGGGGCGTTTGTGGGTGTTCTTGATATATGTATGGCTTTTTACTTTGTATGGTAAAGTTTTAACTTGCACTTGTAGATGTAGTGATGTTAACTGACAATGGTTTTCTGAAGTGTTCCTGAGCTTACATGGTAATATCCTTTACGATGATGTTAGTGCGGCCTGAGGAATCGAAGGTTACGGACATTTAATGTTGGTTTATGTTCTTGCAGAAATTTCTTCTTATTGTCTGAATCTTTTGATGATATTATAGACTGTAGAGGATGAAATCCCTACATTCCTTGCAAGCGTACACTGATAAATGTTGCTCTAAAACTGTTGGAATGTATCCTCATGCAGTTTTTCCCAAAGTGGTGAACTTCACCCCCTACTTGCTTGTGAACAACAGAGCCTTTCGGGGATGCCCAAGCATGACACTCATCTGTTTCCAATTAACCTGTTCACCTGTGGAATGTTCCAAACAGGTGTATTTGAGCATTCTTCAATGTTCACAGTTTTTTGTTGACCCTGTCCAAGCTCTTCTGGAACATATTGCAGGTTTCAAATTCAAAATGAGTGAATATTTGCAAAAATCAGACAAACAAATAAAACAACAAAACAAGTTCATAAGTTTTGAACATTAAACACTGTTTCTTTGTGGTTATTCAATTGATTATAGGTTGAAATGGATTTGAAAATTATTGTTTTCTGTTTTATTTACATTTTGCTCAACATCCCAACTTTACTGGAATCGGGGTTTGTAGTAGATCCGGCCTGTGACTGTCAGGGATACCTGCGATTTGCCCAATCACGTGTTTTCAGACCAGTAGGGGTTTAACGTCATGAATTAATGCTGCAATGACCAATCACTGTTCAGATTTCCACAGCTATGACTCAACATTAAAGCTTTGAATGGGGTTTTCTCTTTTTCGTAGTGTTTTCAGGTGCATCTACAGTTATAATTAGGACCGAGCAAAGAGAGCTACAAGTGAGCTTGTGTATTTTCAAACTCTGGCTTTTTTCCTCATGATTCCGACTCCTGTAGCTTTAATCAAGCCATGTAACAGCTCTGCCTGCAGAATCCTGCTGTGTCCCCATCTAGATAGGATCGTAATCCCTCAATAAAAGTTTACTTCCAGCACATAAAATTCCATCAGAGGAAAGTGTATGCATGGTATCCTTTTCAGATAGCTGGAGGAGCACCATCTAATTTAAATGCAAAGGCATTTAGGCTTTGCTTTCCCGTGATATATGATGTTCAGTCTACCTGTAGATCAGTGCAGGTATCTCAGTATCAAAAAAAGCCTGATGCAACACCTAGAGAAATGCAAATGTTACTACAATCTGCCACTTATTTGACTACATTCTAATTCAATTGCGTGGCAAATGAGATGGTTAAATGGTGGTAGGAAATTGATATCCCGCTATTGGTTTTGATTTTTTTTTCTTTATTTTATCTGTTTACAAGGCCAGATTATTACAGTGTTGTTTGTATTTCAGACTGTAAAAGAAAATGGATTGGCACTTTCCGCTGTTATGAACACGTCAAGCTAAACCATGCTTCCTAGAGTTGGTTCTGTGATTCATTGTCAAGGTACGGTGTATGAAGTGGAGACACAAGTGCATGACAGCCACATTATTTATTCCAGCCCTTATGTCTGACCAAGTCTAATCAGCTCCCAAATAAATGCAAGTTTTAACTGGTGAAATTACATGTGCAGTTATTATCAGCCCATTTTCAGCCAATCATTTGCTTTTTCCAAGTTGAATTTGAAAAAGAAAATAGCAGTGAAGGTGTCTGCTGAGTCCACTGGTAGCGTTCCACTAGCCCAAACTCTCACACTACTGGCACCACTGCAGTCAGTACAGATCCAACCAAGGTGATCAGCAAAGTGTGGAGAAGTAAATTCAGCAGAGGCAAAGATGTTAAACATCTGTTAACATCTGCAGTGCATAATCACTTGCATTTCAAGTATCCCACCCTGGTGTAGACCCAATCCCCACATGTATCACATTAACTACACAGCCATGTTCAGTATCTATGAAAATGGTCAGCTAATATTAGATTCATCTGATCATACTTATTAGAATAAAGCACTTGAATCAACACTATTCTATTGTAAAATATGGAAATAGTATATCCACTTTTATATTAGCACATATAAATACAACATACAAACAGAGGCTCTTTAAACATCCCTTCTGTAGAGGGTTAAAGGGGTCCCAAGCAGATGTTCACAGTGAATATTTTTCCTCCTGATCAGGTCCAGTTCACCTCAGGTGGTCATCAGTTGACAGTTCTGCATTTCTCTTTATGTGAGCGTCCAACACATGCAGACCCGACTGCAAAGTCGATCACAAAACTTTGGCCCGCCCTGCTGCTAACCAGTGTTCTTATGAAATGCCTCATAGCTGAACATGACAAGCACTAATCAAAAACAAAATACCGCCTGATTGCAAAATCCCATCACTTCGGTTTTCTTTGTTTGCTTATTTGAGCACTGATATGTCTTTAAGGAGCTTTAAGGTTGTGGCGACGGCAGGACGCTACTCAATAAAACAGATGGTCTGAGATGTCTCTTGTGTAGAGAAAAGTCTCTGGAACTTATTTTAATAGGCTGTAATTCACTGACCACCATCTTTATTCATATGGAAATTACCTCTCACAACACTACTAAGTGCAGTACTCTACCAGTCAAATGTTTGGACACACTTTTTCCTCTGGTCAAAAGATAGTCCATTGTTACTTTAAGAAATGGTCAGTCAATCCGAAAAATCTCAAGAGTCCACAAGTGCAAAACCATCAAACACTTTGAGGACACCGATTCTCATGAGGCCTGTCCTAGGAAAGAAGACCAACATCTATCTCTACCGCCCCGCCCCACACCCACCCCCACCCTTGCGAGGATTAATGGGTAGAAAATGGATGAATGGATGGATAGTTTTCACATACGAGGATGTTTTTTTTTTTTTACATTGGAAATATGCAATGTGTGTTCAAATATTTAAATTGGCAAAAAAAGGGCGTTGTTGAGGGGTTACATGGCAGAGTTAGTGGGGGGGGTGGGGGGTTTGGCCTTATTGATGAGGCTGGCAGTGGAAAGATATAACTGTTCATGTGGCATGAGGTGTTGGTCCTGTTGGACACCAGCCTCCTGCCAGAGAGGAAAGGGTCAAGCAGTGTGTGTCCAGGGTGTGGCCACAATCTTTTCTGCCTGCATCAGTGTCCTGGAAGCATTCAGTTCCTAAAGGGAAGGAAGGGCAGGTTGCAGCCAATAACCCTCTTGGCAGAGAACATGATATGCTGCAGTTGGCTTTTGTCCTTACAGTGGATGCAGCGTACGCAGTAGTGATGAAGGTACTGAGGATGGACTTTCTGATAGAGTTGTAAAACTGCACCAGTACAGTAGTTGTAGTAGTACTAACAGAACAATTGACTTTGCACCCACCCTTCATCTGCACAAGACAAAGCAGGTCCAAAGCAGATTAAGAAGGCACATTTATTCCTGATATTGTGAATTGAAAACCATACCTGGAGAATCTGATGAGAGAAGACAAAATGTTATCAAAGCAAAATATGGCCAGTTTGGCCAATCTAAAATGGAAAAAGTGGTCTAGGTTGTTAAATGCTTTTTTTTTCAGCTATATAATGCCACAGTTTGGCTTTCTTCAGTACAATGTTGAAATTGATAAGAATAAAGAGAAAACACTGAAAGAGAAGAAATGTCCAGTGTTTTGACTGCTAATGTACAACATTCCAGAATCATGGACTATATATATGATGCTTATGAGACAGTACAGCTTTATCATACATACATGCAGTTAAAGGATGTTTCTCCCAGAGGTGAAAAACAACACCTCATCTTTGGGGAATGCCGTCCTGCAAGTGCCGTACTTTGCCTGCTGGGAATCCGAATGAAGAAATGACCTAATACATGCAAAGACTTGTACGCACATACATTCCTGATTTTTTTATGTCTGTTCTTTCCATTCATTGATGGCGTCCAACGACTCCAACTCACAATGTGTTCTGTCCTTTGCTTGAACAAAAAGGCCCTAGTAGAGACAACACTCATTTATTTTAAACTGAGGTTGCAGTTGGCATTGAGCCCTTCAGTAGCATCCCTGCACTTTCATTTTCTTCCATTATACTGTATTTGTGCCATTTTACCGTGTTACTGAATCACATTCATCAGCTGTGGATGATTTCTAATTGCAGCTTAGAACTGCCAATTATAGAGGGGCTACTTCAGCTGAACCACCATTAAAAGAAAGCTGATGGGCCTCTTCGGGCATCATCATGAAGAAGATTAATGTACTCCATGTCAGAGGGTAAACTCCGCTGGCATGTCCTCATAGATTTAATGAAAAACACGTTAGATAGCATTTGGTACTGTCAGCTTCTTCAGCCCTGCCAACATTATTTTCCATGTGAATTTGTTGTGTTTCTTGTAAATACCACACATCTCTGCTCCTACAGTACATGCAGATGAACAGCAGAGTGCACTGTGCTGATGTAAAAGGTGACATTCATTTCATACACATAATAACTGTCAAGTGAAAGTTACCATTACTGCTTTTAATTCAGAAGGTAAACTACTGAAGTAAGCAGTCTTTACTCTGCTTAAACCATTACTTCTGCTTCAGTGCCGTGTGAAAAGCTCATGTAACTCCGGTATAAAGGATTTAGTAGGTGTACATTTCAGAGTGAGTAATGTGTATTAATGCATTTTGTATGAGAATACTTGGACACCGTACATGTAAATATATAAAGGTTGTTTATCCTAGATTTGATTTGTTTCTTTTAGTTCAGGCTTATATATAACAGTGCTTGATTTCACTTGACCAAAATGTAACTCCATTTTTTATCATAGTTCTATCAACTTGATATGACAAGAAACAGAATTTCTACCCTTTTTACTGAACTCTGTTTCCAGGCTGTAGAAAATCTACCCCAAAAGAGGCTAGATTTGGCTCATTGTAGTTCAATGGAGTTTGAAATGTGATTGACTGCTGTAATTGTGGACCTCATTTATAAAGCTTGCTTGTGCACAAAACGAGGCTGAAAACTCGCATACGCCAAATCTTATACAATTTATTTTATGTCGTCGTTTATTTATGTCAAACCAAAATTTAAAACCAAAGGACTGAAAAAAAACATTCGGCGCACAAATCAGAAGCTTTAAAGTTTGGAAAGGGTGTGGGAGTTTCATTGACATCCGCTGTCTTTCAAGCTTTACTGTATATGTAGTGGTTTTCATATCCATACAGTGCTTCATTGTCAAGTTATTATTTGTGGCATCTCTTTTTGTTGTTTCAATTTGTAGACCGTCCCCACACTGACTGTCTACAAATCTTTTCGTTGCTCTCATAGATGTCAATATAATTCAAACTGCTGGAAGGATGGCTGATGCAACTTTTAATGAAACTCCGCTTGGAGCTTGTTGTCTAGTTCACTATGATCAGAGGGAGGTGAGGACCAGACCACCTACTTATGCAAACTGATGTATTTTTCAGTGACCTAA
This sequence comes from Pseudamia nigra, assembly GCA_029823295.1. Taxonomy (NCBI): domain Eukaryota; kingdom Metazoa; phylum Chordata; class Actinopteri; order Kurtiformes; family Apogonidae; genus Pseudamia; species Pseudamia nigra. Next base: position 16,339 of record JAQQAE010000401.1, read on the forward strand.
CAGGATACCGACCAAACACGTTACTTTAAATGAGAAATAAACAGCAGGCGCCAAGCTTCCTGGAATGCACTGATAAATTGTTTAATTTTGTTTTCAGAGAAGCAGAGATGCTGCTGTTTTCACAGAGAAAGTAATGCTGCTAAACATGATTGCAACGACAGATGTGTAGCCTTCACTCAACAGCGACAACAAGATGTAGATAGCAAGATTGATGTGGTACCAGCCATTAAAGAGGCAGGACAAATAGTCCCAGCCAAGAATGTGTCCTTTGCAAACATAAAAGGAGGAAAGTGAGGTAGCATAATGCTAACGTGATGCTAAAATTGTTATGGGAGCAATACTTGCAAAAATCCTACCTTTAATTTGTTGTGTTTGTAGGATTGTAAGAAAAAAATACAGAAAATGCGCACAGTATAACAAATTAAATGGCTTCAACGCGTAAAACATCATATCAAATGTGACGTCCATTCCTGTATCAAAAAGTAACAATAAGAACAGTTTGACATGTGCAGCTGGTTTAAGTGAGCTAGATCTCGTTTTTTTGGCAAAACAAACAGTTCAAAACATTTTAATTTCAAAACATTTTGAGTTTGAAAGGAATTGGCATAATATTGGACACTTCATTGTGGAGAAGGTGAGATGTTTGTTTCTATATTCCTGTGTATTGTGCATGTGTATGGTCGTTATAGCCTCATAAGACGACAAACCCAAGGTGGCCTAAAAGTGTTGCAAAATGTTGTAGATCAGGCCTGATGTTTGACTCACATTATGGGATAGAGTAAGTGGGTCACAGATCCGTTCAAATGAGAGCGAGTGAGAGAGCGAGAGAGAGAGAGAGAGAGAGAGACGGCATCAGCATTAACAAGCAAAAGTAAACAGTCCATTTCTTGACAGTAAGAGACATCAGCTTCCATTTTACTGTAAATATCATATATCAAAACAAACAGTAAATCTTTCACCTCTGGTTCGTGTGTGTTGAGTGTGTCTCCTTGACTATTTTCTTCTTCAGCTCATCTTATGTGAATGTGATTCAGAGGAAACCGAGTTTAGCTGCTGTATTATATCTGCGGTTGATGCAAGTGGCTGACGTCACTGCCACATTTTTTTGCATTGTTATTGGCTTTGTGTTTCTATCAACTGAAGCTTACTTTTTTTTTGATACAGCAGACTTTTTTGATGAGAAATTTCAAATTTGACATGTTTCCATCAGGAAATTAAATGTGTATTTTCAAAATTTGCATTTAACCGAGGTGATGGGAACGTACAGTACGTATTAACTCACCCACACCGTCGCAAAACTCTGTGGGACGGTTTCAGGGTGAAATTTAAGTGAAACAGATCACTTCCGGGTTTGTCTCGTGAATGTACATGCAAGTTGCTGTACTGTTGCACGAGCTATGCAACACTCTTATTGGCTGTAAATAAAAATATGACCCTGTGATTGGCTGGAGAATCTTGATTCTTTGGCTTTAAATCTGTGTCGCCATGAGGTCACACGGCGTGTTCATGTAAATTAGGATCTACTCCATTAGACACAGAGTCTTAATTGTATCCTGTAGTGTGTTGTACGTTGTGATCTTCAAACCTTGTAGTGTGAGCATGTTTAACCGGGTTTATTTAACTGATCTCTGAAATACCTGCTAACCAGCAGCATGGATTTTTAAACATTCAGAGGAACGGAATAGTTTCAGAAATTATCTCCAGTGCCAACATGGACCAGCATGATGGATATCAAAAAGTAACTCAGATCACTTGAGAAACTGTATACATGAAGAGCATTTGTAGCTTTAGTTTGCTGGTTCATAGCAAGCAGGGGAATTGGATTGTATGTCTCAAAGTTTGCTGATACCGATGTGAAATGCTGCGAGTGTGTGTGTGTCTTTGTTCTAAAACTCAAAAGAAGTGCTTAGCCAAATGTTGTCAGTGTGGATTGTTCCTGAGAGAAGGAAACTCAACCAATTTTTGAGTGAGAACACAGATAATGGAAAAGGTGAAACATACAAGATGAAAGTAATTAGAACAGTGGACAGTCCAAAACCCTGACCTTCCATATAAAACACAGATACAGTATCTGCATGTGCAAAATTTTGTTTTATAAGTGTAATATTATTTACAAGATATTACAGGCATTCAGCCTTTACCCTTCTCGTGCGCTAGTGCATTTTTGTTTCTTGCATCCGCCTTTGTCCAAGGTGTTTCATTCTTTTATTGACGTATTTGGCCAAATTTACGGTTGGCGTGCAAAGCACTCTCACGGCAACTGCGATCAATTTGGTCAGAACCACTTCTATCAAATTATAAAACAATTTATCGCCCCTCTGAAGATGTAATGTACTATGAATTATACCGTTGTGACGCAAATGGCAGCGAAGCAGTGTAAATATCAACCAGAAATTGGGGGAGAGCACATGCATATTGGAGCGCCGTTCCCTTTTCTCTTCACGCGAGGCCACTTTACAAAATGACACCCTAAGGCTCTCCCACCCTACCCATCCCCATCATCCTCTCTCTGTTTCACCCATTCAACAATTACCCCATCATAATCAATGAGATGCTGTAGTTCGAAGTTTGGAACAGTCCAGCCCGTGTGGCCAATCATCATGGTCTGGTAGTGGTTGTGACCGGTGTTTAAGTGCCAAGAAACAACAGTGAAGGGTTTGTCAGCGAATGCTTGTTGTTATGTTGCTGGTCTCTTTTCTTTTATTCAATGGGAAGGTAGATAACCAAGTCCAGATGTTATTTGTTAAGGCTTTTGCCGCCAGTTGCGTGTGTGCGCCTGTGTGTACATGTGTATCACTGCCAATTACAGCTAGTTACAAGGAAGCTGTCTGCTTTAACTGAAGTGGATGAATTCCCAGGCAGCCCATACAGAATCCTGTTATAGGATGGAGAAAGGAGAACATTTAAGCTGAAGTGTTTACCTTTATAGGCAGCATCTGTGTGTATGTGTGTGTAATCACTGTTGCAGCACTTTATGCTTCTCTCTTTCCTTCTCTCACTCGACCAGTTCATCGGGTTCAAGATACTGTATGTGTCTCTGCAAACCTTACTTCTGTTTTAGTCGATATCTGCCTTTACTTCAAAATGCAGCAATTTAAACAACACAAGACAGGCATACAGTAACATCAGTGTGTGGGTGATAATTTTCACATCCATATAAATGTGCCATATAAATTATACAACTATGTAAGAGAACCATGTATGAAACTCTTTGAGCAGGAAACATCACTTATTTACAATATACATTAGTCGTCACAAGTTTCTCTTTCAATGATTTTGCTTTATTTTTATTATTTTAATCATTGTACATGAATAACGAAGACATCCAGCCTGTGAAAGAACATGTATGAACTTATGCAGTTAACAAAAAAGTGCTAAACAACCAAAAACATGCTGTATATGTTAGATAGCTAAATGTGACTACTTTGGACTATCTGAGGTGCTGTGAATTGGTGGTTTCTGAGGCTGTTCATTCTAATAAACTTCTCCTTTGCGACAGAGGTAGCTCTTAGTCTTCCTTTCCTGGGACAGTCTTCAGGAGAGACAGTTTTATCATTGTGTTTGATGGTATAGTTTAGATTGTCCAAAGAAGCCACATTTAGCTTTGATGACAGCTTTTCACATACCTGAGTCTCATCAGATTCACTAGGTACTCTCCTGGAATGGGTTGCCGTTATAGATGCAGTTTACGATGCAGTTTACGTAGGCGGGGTTTTCAGCTCAGGGACTCACTTTCGGAGGATGCGGGCGTGGTTTGTAAACGCTCTCTCATCAGCGGGATATGAGACAGCTGTGTGAAAGCGAATTGATTCAAGCAGCAGTGGCTGAGTGAAACAGAACCAGATGGATGGTGGTGAGTTTTTGCAAACACATACCCTCATCCTCTGACCAGGATAAAACCACATCACCCACAGCTATTATAGAACATAACTTAAGTCCTGTGCAAGCACGCTGGGTCTGGACAGGATTAGATTACGGAGGTGGTCTTGGTAGCTTATGGGGTGCTCGTCCGTGAGTTAAAATCATAAGAAATGGTAACTTTGCAATATGATGTGCCACCTGGTAAGATGCACAGAGTGCATGTTCTTGCTTTGAGCACAAAGAATTAAAACACATTTTTGATGTCCTCAGGTCCTGAAGTCATCGACATGCTAAATTAGCATATGTAAACAAACTTTGTGGGTCTTCTTCTATGGTGTGAAATGCTGGGTGTCCACTCGCATTACAGGGCATTATCGCCACCTACTGTTAAGGAGTGTGAATAGATGACACACTGTTGATTTTTTTCTTAACGTTTTGTGGCCCAGGCAAAGGCCTGCGACCCACTGAAAATGGGTCTGCGCCCCACTTTTGGGTCACGACCCACCAGTTGAAAATCACTGGTCGAAAGCGCACACAGAAGACAAGAAATGCCATAAAACCCCAAATGGTAAAATTTTATTATGCTGTGGGGGCAAAATGCTAGGTTTTCTATCTATGACTTCGAAATCTCTAAAGAACGTAAAGGTCCAGTCGACAATGTTGCAAATTTAGCTCTTACCTCATGATTTGTTGTGGCCCTTGGTACATGTTTGGACAGGTGACCTGTACACTCAGCTTACAGCCACACAGTTGTCGAGCTAGTATGTCTGTTTTTTTCTTACCTGTACCAGACGTTGAAGGAATTTGAAATGTAGACTGTCTGTCCTCAATCATCCTTTGGTTCAATAAGCTCCAGATGCTGAATACCACTCTAACTGTTTTCAACTGCTTTAATGAGTGCATGAGCTTGTGCACCTATGAGATTCTAAGCTGTGTTGACTGGCAGGTCACCTGTCCAAACATGTACCACACACCACAACAAACCATGAGCTAACATCTAAATTCCCAACATCATCAACTGGACCTTTAAGATACACAGCCCCCCATAGTACAATCAATGTGTTTTGCTTAACCCTTAGTCCAACTGGGGACAGTCTGAAGTGGCCAAAGTTGAAAACATGCTAAAATCTCCTTTTTATCTGTTTATCTGATTTAAAATTTGGTTGTGACTTTGGTTGTGTCTGTCTTATTGTGAGGAGTTCTCAGAATTGGCAGAAGTGAGCAACCTCATGTTTTCATGGTTTTTATTTTACATCACAGACTTAATATAAACCTCAAAGCTAAGTAAGAAGTGAGATTTTACAATATGGGACCTTTAAAGCTCAATAAGTGGAGCATTCAGCTGCCTGCTACAGATTAAGATTCTGCAGTAAAAAATCCTTCCATCCTTAAAAGACCTGCAATTTCCATTATGAAGAGAGAAAAACAGCAGTGGACACATATACATACACACACAAATACACACGAAGGGTCCAGGCCTGCACGACTGACCTGACAACAGCAGTTCAGTCGTGCAGGCACAACTTCAAAAGGTGAGACATCCCATAACTCACATCAGTCTCCTGGCAATGCTTGATTTTTCCAGCCAATCATACTTTAAGAATGCTAAGGGTAAACAACTCCAGCTGAATGACAAGTTCCACAGAGCTGTGGCTCTCTCTCTGAAACTGGATCTTGGCTTTCTTTGATGCAAGTCAGCTTATTGGTTTGTATAGAACATTGATCAAAATATTAATCCAGTGTATAGCAAATAAAAGTAATAAAATATGCTGTTTTAAGTCATGTTATCCTGTTGTTGCATCCCTAAACACACAGTACATGGATCGTACCATTTTCCTGTGTAGACAGATTCATTAGAATACAACCCCAGTTTCAGTGCAGTTGGAATGTTGTGTAACATGTACAACAGAATACAGTGATCTGCAAATCTCATTCACCTGTATTTTTTCCTAGTAGAACATATCAGATGTTGAAACTGAGATATTTTACCATTTTATGGACAATATTAGGTCAATAATTCGATGGCAACATGTCTCAAAAGAGTTGGAACAGGGGCAACAAGAGGCTGGAAAAGTAATTGACACAAATCAAGAACAACTCGACAATCATTTGACAACTAATTTGGTTAACTGGTAACAGGTCAGTAACACGACTGGGTATAAAAGGAACATTTTAGAGAAACAGAGCTGCTTGGGTGTGAAGATGGGCAGAGGTTCACCAATCTATGACAAACTAAAAATTGTGCAACAATTTCAGAAAAATGTTCCTCAACATAAAATTCTGAAGACTTTGAAGATCCCACCATCTACATACAGTGTATAATATCATCAAAAGATTCAGAAAATCAAGAGGAAGGTCAAAGGTCAAAACTGGATGTTTGTGGTCTTCGGGCTGTCAGGCAGCACTGCATTAATAACTGACATAATTTTCTATAGGAAATCACCGCATGGGCTCAGGAACACTTCCAGAAATCACTGTCTGCGAAAACAGTTCATCCTGCAAACCACAAATACAAGTTAAAGCTGGACTGTACAAAAAAAGAAGCCATGTGTGGACACGATCCATAAACACTGCTGTCTTCTCTGGGCCAAAGCTCATTTAAAATGATCTGAGACAAAATGGAACAGTGTCCTGTGGTCAGATGAATGTCTCAGACCATTTTACATCTGTTTTGTCTTTTGTTCATTAGTTTCATGGAAAATCAGGAAGCAACCAAAATGAATTGTGAAGTATGTGATTGGAGATTCAACTACAAACCATCTTATGAACTAAGAGGCGTAAACTTGGTATCTAGAGGCAGATATCTTTCGACACCTGAATCTTGACATAATCAGCTGAAAGACTGAATGGTAAAATTGTAGAATAGAATGAAATGCCTTATTGTCATTGTATGCAGAGCACACACATGGTGCATAGATCAATCACTCCATAAAAACTACTAAATAAATAAGTAAAGAGTTAAAAGTAATGCAGATAAAGGTAATTTTTCACTTTTCTTGCACTACTCATCCCAAAGATGATAGGATGGAAATCAAGTTTCAAATAATTTTTTTCAGCAATTTTCAACTTATCATGATGTAAATGCCAACACAGATTTACCAAACCAGACCCAAAAGAAAAAATCAGCAGACAATAAACCTGGCACTGTACAAATTTCTTTCCTGGAACCACATACACAAGCACTTTTAGAAATGGTGGTGGAGGGGGGGGTTCACAACTAGAACAAAAAGGAAATAAATGAACGCAAAGTAAAAGGGAGACAACATCACATCACAATAAAAGAAAGAAGCCCAAGTAAAAACACTTAAAAGGAAGGAAAAGAAATTAAAATTCCATAAGAGCAAGCCCCTTTAAAAATGAATTTTAAGCAGTCATTGATTCTGCCTGCCTTATCTCAGGTCACTGCAAAGGCTCAGTCACCTTTAAATTTTAGCCTCGACTCTGGAACGATCAGAAGGTTTCCACCTGAGAAGGTTCCACCTGGCCCCCACCGAGGGTCATGGGTCAGCTCATAAGAAGTTAATAATTCAGATATGTACATAGGAGCCAGACTCAGACAGGCTTTAAAAGTGATCAGTAAAATCTTAAAATCAATTCTACATTGGACAGGAGGCCAGTGTGAAGAAGACAATAAAGGATGTGATGTCTGTTAAACCCAGTGAGAAGTTGAGCTGCTGCATTTTAAACCAGTTGGAGGCAGGAGAGTGATTTGTGACTAAAACTGGAGAGAATGGAGTTACAGTCGTCAGGTCTGGAGAAGATGAATGCATGAATGACTTTTTCAAGGCCAGATTGTGGGAGGAGTGGTTTGAGTTTGGATACTTATCTGAGGTGGCAGGAAAAGGATTGTACGACTGATTTGATATGTGGTTCTAAAATCATGTACACAGTACAGGATCAACTACAGCCACCAGAGCCAAGCCAGTACAACCATTAACGTATGAAAACATTAAGAAACAAAATTCTGTCCCTGACATTCATTCACCCTATTTCCTGCTTGTTTGATAATGTAAATCTACACGAGCTGCTTTTACCCATATGTTTAGAACAAACCGAATTGCATTTGTGTCATCCTTTTGTACATGTTCAGTGGTTGTACAAAAAAAAAGAAAATCAGAGAACTTCCTGCTTCAGGCACATTTACAGATTAAACAGACAGATTCATGACACTTCCCAACTCAGTCTACCCGCGTCATTTTGAGAAAAGCAGTTAGGCCGAGGGTGTGAAAAGGGCAGGACCACGTTCTTCAGAAGGGCAGCCAATTTTACCAACTGAGAGAAAATACATTTCAATATGTTTTGAGAAAGTCTGAGCTACTTAGAATGTGCTCATTTCCTTTTCCAGCAGGTCTGCTGTCCCTTCCAACATGAGATAAATCATCCATCTGTAATCTTCCCTTGTCTCATTCATACACAGGCTGTAATTTGTTCACTGTCTTAACAACAAATTTCTGACTAACACCTGTTTTGCCAGATGTTTACAACAAATGATTAGGAGATTGACAGAGACTTTACTTTAATTGTCTTGATAAGTGGCTTACACCAAATCAAGCTGATTCTTTCTCTGTTAAAACATTCTTACGGAGCCTTAGATATCTGTCCAAAGGAGCTGCGCACACAATCACACACTGATATGGATCTGTGTGAAGACACAGGGATGAAGTAGGCCCTGGAATTACTCCCACACATAAAGTAATCAGGTGATAATAAAATGTAGACATGCAAAAGTTGAGAATTCTTCATGATCTGTTTTCTTTGGAACCACTTGGCCAAGTCGGCAACTGTCAAGGGTGAAGTACTGCTCTGATTTGCCTCCAGAATCAATTCCATTTGTTCAGCTGTCTGTCAGTAATCAACACACAAGAAAAACATTTAGTTTCTTTCTTTTATCACCCTGCTGCTGAGTCACGTCCATAAATGCCATGGCAGTACACAGCGTTCGTTACACGTCTCCTCTGACTGAGATACAGTATTTGTTATCGTGGAATTAGGTGCATTTTCCGTTCTTTTGGCCAGAGGGCCACCCACATTACAAATTCCTCTCATCATGACAGCGCTCAGCGGGGCTCCTCGACCTGTTTTTAACGGGCCGCATACGGCAGTCCTGCTGCTTCAGGTGCTGCAACGAGGAGATTGACAGCAAAGACTGGACAGATAAAAGGAGATGGCAGCACTTGAAAAGAGCAAGATTGTTATGTGTCTGAGTCTGCTACAGTCCGGCGTGGACAGAGGGTGGTGAGGTGCAGCATTTTCAAACACACATGTGCACCAGGGGTGTGTTTAATGAGCTCTTGAAGGTTTAGTGCATGAACAAACGGTTTTCATGCCAGTTCTCACCTTTCTTCTGCTTCTTTCTACAACCTTTATGACGGACAACTACCAGGGTTAAAGAGTGAGGCCACGGTGCTTGTGAGAATGTGAGAATATGAGAATGGATCACCTGGCTGTTCTTCGCTAGCAGTTTTTAATCAGTCAGTTTGATACGGCCAAAGAAGGAAGACATGCTTTGACATTAGTGACTGAGGTGATGCCAGAAACGAAGCATGGTTCTGTATGAAATTTTATTAACATTTCTGTCTTTTTTTATACTCTGGCCATCTTTATAGAAGCAGTTAGATGTTGAAAAGAGGTGTGCATGTGCCGAAAGGTAGCTAGATTGTTTATTTTGAGCACTAATCCAATGTCTGCCTCACTGCAGGGTCATATGAAGGTCCGCAGTAATGAAAAGACTTGCACAAGTTGAACAACAAATTGAAATATTGAAATTCAAGACCAACATGACCACCAAAACCACCCTGACATTGCTGGATAATGTGCCAGGCACTTTACAGTACATGATAGTATCCGTGGCAGAAACAGGAACGTTTGTGGTCGAGACCAGACCATTTTCATTTAAAGGAACAGAAAAAGCAGAAGTATATGGACGTGGTAGAATGAAGGATCTCTGGTGTTTTGTGCTGAAATGTTAGAATGTGTGTTTTATCGTGAAAATAATCAAGCAGAGTATGTCCCCTTTAACCCTCAAACACCTAGATAACCACCTAGGGAATTTTCAAAAATCATGCGCATTCATTCACTAACTGACTTAGTTTGGGTTTTTTGCCATAATTTTGTAGTGACTGTAAATTTGACTCCTCATTTTCTCCATGTGATGACATAGGGTAGTAGTCTACAGGCTCATTCAGAAATGCGCTCGTAGGACTAAATGTAGTTCAGCTCAGTCACAGTTGCTAGATTATACTAAGAAAAACTCTTAATCTTCAAAAAAGAAATTAATTTTCTCAAGGTCCAAGTGTTTCATTGCATAGTTTAAAGCAGCACAATGTAAGATTTCCACCTTGAAAATATGTTTCCAAAATCTTGTTTTTCAGCCTGCAGGGTGAATATTAGACCGACTTACACTTGTTGACAAGAAATAAAGTGTGTAGAGGGATGTTTGAGTGTGGCGTCGTGGTCTTGTTGCTGCTGGACGAGGAAGTCCAACAGCTTTTGTGCTTAATGATGTCAGGCTACATTTATGAACTAACTTGAGTGGTGTACACACAAATGAGCAATATGGTTAAAAAAAAATGGATGAAATAAATTTCAAAAATAATTTAATGACAACTGAAAGAAGCAAAAATTATTAAAGCAATCAAGTAAATTTAAAAAATAAACAAACAAGCAACAAATCTGAGTACGTTTCTCTTTACCCAACTGATTGGCAGAAAGAAAAGAGTGTGTGGACCGTCTACATAGTGCAAAAAAAGACTTTTAGTATGATGAGACATAGGTGTCATTTTTCTCCTAACAACTTGTCATAAGAATGTGATGTACAGTATGGCACATTTTAAAGAGTAATGTTAACTGTCAACCAGAAAACCTGGGCGTTCGGGTGGACTACAAAAACACCCTTGAATTTGATGACGTCCAAGATGCACTTCTAAGTTCACTGTTCACATTGAAACTCACGTAGTCACAGAGTCATCACATAAATGAGTCGGTGGCTGCATCACGGCAACACGTAAAAACGTCCATTTCACACAGCAACGTTTCAAACTGTAACAGACGTTCTGGACATTCGCTTCTTGCATAAAATCATAGAAATCCTTCCATGTTCGATCACAAACCGAGTTGTCAGTCAGTATCTTTTCCATCATGGTCCAGAGAAGCTCACTGTTCACTTCCTACGTCCTGGCCCTTCTCCATGTTGATTGGTTAACGAGTGAGCAGTGATTGTCAACCACAGCTCTGAGCATTAAAACGCCTTCAGCGATTTTGATTGGCCAGCGCAAAGAAAATGTCATGCACCAAGATGGTGATTCAGATTGCCACCAACATTTAATCATCTGTTCTCCTTCACACCTTTCCAGAAAATTTCATCAAACACCCTTCATTACTTTTTGCACAATCTTCCTTACTCGTAAACCGACAAACTCCAGTGACAACATAACCCCCGCCTCAGCAGACGTAATAAGAGAGTGAAACGTGTGTACAATAGTGGCAATTGAGAGTGAAGAGGTGCATGATAGCAGCTTGTGATGTACATGAACAGAAGTGCAAATGACCAGCAGCAGCAAATATGATAGCAGTTGTGCAAATTATTGTAGTAAAGTCTAGCATAGTCTAATGTAAAACATGCGTTTCGTTATCATTGTTATAGCTGCCATATTAACAAGTTCTAGTTTCAAACCAGCCGAAACATCCATTTATACTGCTGAATTCATTTATTTTGTCTGATTTTTGGAGAGGCTCTGTGATGTGAAAGGAATACTTTAATATAAGCTCTTATACGTGACCCAGTGCTTTGATTCAGTGCTCACGAGGGGATTTAAAAGAACCAGGCAGCCAAAAGTGCTTAGAATCTGTGATTTAACAGCAAACTGTGACAGGAGAGCGAACACAGGAAATTGTTTGACCCATTTGTGTGCTGTTTTTATTGCCCTCTCCTCAAGCCAAAGAGAAAAAAACAATGGCCCCTGTGCTTTATTCCTATTTTTCCAGCTTTGAGAAGTTTGATGTGGTGCCAGGAATCGTTGAAATGAAATGGTACCCGACAACTGTTTTCTGGAGTGTCTTTTTACATTTAGCCTCATAGCCGTGCTGTATGAGAGAGCACGGTGTCTGAAAGGATAGACCTTTCTATTTTAACCTAAAACTTGATTATCATATTATCGTGCAAGTCCTACATTTATATAAAGTGATCAAATAAAGCAAAAATATTAAACTTAACCTCTAAGGACCTGGCATCCACATACGGGTCGGAAATAATGAGTCTTGCACTCTTACACAAAACTGATTTTAATGTTGACATAATTTTTTTCCTGTCAAAAGACGATGCTAGATTTATACTCATCAGGTTCCAATAACCCCAAATATCAAAGAGGAATAAAAAATCCATATCAAATAACAGCTGGGGTCTTTAGAGGTTAAATATTAACTGTTAAACTCAGATTTTGGTGTGAGGCTGCAAAGTCTGAATTCTGAAGACGTCGAAACCAAAATAAAATGACCGCTTTGATCATTTCCTATTTTCTTGTTGATGCTTGTTGATTATTTCTGATGTGTTTCATTATGTCCACAAAGGAGGATATGTTCGTGAGACTGCACAAAAACTACTAACTCGACTTCAGGAAAATTTGGTGGAATGGTAGAGCACTGGCCAAGGAAGAACCTGTGAACATTTGGCTTTGACGCAGGAATTTTTTTATCACTTTCTTCAGCATTAGGAGATTTTCAACATTTTCTGTATCTTCTCAGTTTCTGGATGAAAAAAAAAATTAGAGATATTTAGGAGAACAGGTTCTGTGAATATCTCCAATTTATGGTGGATCCAAGTTAAAAAACAGGATTTTGTGGCTTCAGATATTTTTTTTCATCTGTTGCGCAGTAACAAACAGGGCCAGAGATTTGAATCTACCAAGGCTCAGATAACTTGTTTTATTGATATTTTATCTTTTGTCTTGGGTGAGCTGTGTATCTTTATGTATCTGTACAGCAGTTTGGCCCGGATGGTTGTTTAAATGAATAAAGTTGGGTTGGATTGGTCTGGATTTTACTGGACTGGATTGACTGGACGGGAGTGGATTGGATTGGACTGATTGGAATGTACGGGATTGGATTGGATTGGACTAGACTGGACAGGATTAGATTCAACTGGATTGGACTGGACCTGATTAGATTCAACTGGATTGGACTGGATTAGATTGGACTGGATTGGACTGGACTGGGTTAGATTTGACTGGATTGGACTGGACCAGATTAGATTAGATTTGACTGGATTGGATTGGACTGGTCCAGATTAGATTTGACTGGATTGGACTGGAATGGATTGGATTTGACTGGATTGGACTGGACCGGATTATATTTGACTGGATTGGACTGGACCAGATTAGATTTGACTGGATTGGACTGGATTAGATTAGATTTGACTGGATTGGACTGAATTAGATTTGACTGGATTGGATTAGATTAGATTTGACTGGATTGGATTAGATTAGATTTGACTGGATTGGACTGGACCGGATTAGATTCGACTGGATTGGACTGGATTAGATTAGATTTGACTGGATTGGACTGGATTAGATTCGACTGGATTGGACTGGATTGGACTGGATTAGATTAGATTTGACTGGATTGGACTGGATTAGATTCGACTGGATCAGATTAGATTTGACTGGATTGGACTGGACTGGATTAAATTCGACTGGATTGGACTGGGTTAGATTCGACCGGATTGGACTGGACTGGATCAGATTTGACTGGATTAGACTGGACTGGTGGATGTCTGTGCTCTACTTGTACCATTGTAGTTTTGTTGATTATTTCGTTCATTTCTTGTTAGGTTTCTCATTCATTTTATTCACCTTGTCATGTACAATATTTTGGTTATTTTGATTTAATTACATGAAACTCATTCCTATCTATGTTTTACATTTAAAGAGTAAAATATTTTAAAAAATCTTTCATATGCGTGCTTTTATTTTATTGTCAGTTTGTTCACAGGGTGTTAACACTTTTTTTTTTTTTGATCTTGACCTAAAAATGTTCATAGAAGAACATTTTCTGATGCTCAGCAGGCTGGAAAATATGACAAAACACAGTTTGGATCCAATCTGACTGTGAGGAAGATGATGTACTCAAGACTCAACTCTTTTGTTATGTGAGGCATTTAATGTTCATCCTAGGATAATCCACGGAAAAAGACCTGCTTTAAAGATTGTAAAAATGATGTCTACAGGTTTTGGATGTGAGTAAATATCAAAGAGCTGACCTTTTTAAAAAGTTGTTTGAAGGAACAGAAAAGGGTGGCTGTGTTCACACAAAAGCCCTATTTTTAATCAGTCTTCACACAGCATGACACATGACTATTTAACTCCTCCATTAATGTAACCATAAGAATCATTAACAAATTCTGAATTTCACCAGAAAATTCAAAAGGAAAAGTCAAGGTTATGGCCACTGAAATACAGAAGCAGTGGATATTGGAGCGAGACAGTCTTACTACTAGGGAACAGTAAAGCAGAATAAGTCCTGACCTTAAACTCTGCAGGAATGTGGAAGATCTGAAAAAGACAGGAACAGCATCCCTGAACTGAAGCTGGTCGTTACCAGCCAGTGTGTGGGACAAATAGAAACAGCATAAATGTCTAAAGTTATCGCCGCAAACAGAGCTCATGCTAATTAGTGAATGTACAGATCACAACCTTTTACAACACACAAATACAGTGTTTAAGATGAGATAGTTTCAATAATACATTATTATTATTATTATTATTTAAATGGGCTCCATTTTTCTAGTTTTGAAAATCAGTGTTTTAGGCCATATTTGCTCAAAATAACAGAAAACTTTAAAGGGTTTATAAACTTTCAAACTGTCTGCAGCTGTAGTAGCCAGTGTACATACCGTAGGTTATTAAGCTGACGAATCTAAACACTGGGATGCTTAGACACACTCAACCTATATGAAGATTGATGTCGGTTGCAGCTTCCCATTTAGAGCTAAATGAACTCGGATATTAAGGAAATAACTCCATATATTTCCAATCTGCTTTTGCCAGTGAGGTTTTAAACACTGTTTCCTTTTCATATGCCTCCTTACACAGCAGAGAGATATTCCGACCAGCTTTGCAATTAGTATGCTAAGTGGTGCAAAGCCTCACAATGTCACTTTTCATTTACATCTCCACTTCTGTTTATATCTTTCACTCGTGTGTCAGTCTTTGCTCTGGGCAAACATGCCTCTGACAGCTGCTACACACCTTCTTTTTTATTTTTTTGATCCGTGTGCTCTGTCCACTGCCCCGTGGCTTTTGCCCTACTGTTTACCAGCTGGTGACACAGGCCGACTTGACAGGACGGACATAGGTGACCAGCTCAGAGCACCCGTCATTCACACATACTCACACACATGCACACTCAGACAGAGGCAACACTCCTGTGGAAAAAAGGAGGTGCAGGTGTCCACCTCAGGGCGCCCATCACTTCACACACACAATTTGTATAAATACACACAGACAGGCAGTGCTTGTGCAAAGGAGGGTCACAGATGACCACCTCAGAGCACCCATCACTTCACACACAAACTTGGCTTTTCCAAGCCGAGGGTTTTTCCCTTACAGTGAAATACAGCCCTATGGCCAAATGCCCTTTTGACGTATGAGGTGCCAGCTGGGAAAACATATCTAACTGTGTGTGTCACCACCAACCTGGGCAGCAGGAAAGAAGCGTTGTCAAGGTGGTGATGGCGGTTTTCTCTACAGTGCAGGGCTCAGGTGAATGCCGGTGTGTGATCCCTGCTCATAGCTGTACAATTGACATTTCAACTACCAGTTAAATCCATATTATGGTAAGAACCTTTCCAAAACATGGATTTTTACTCTAGTTGTACCCTCCTTTCCTCTGCACAAAACAACCAGTGGTCTAAAGAACATTAAAAAGGCCATAAATGGCAAAAAAAATGTAACTTTTGACAATGCACACCAGTTTAATGATATGTCTATTATGTGCTTGCATAAGCAGACATGGAACAGTGAAGATGTTTAAAACTCACTGACCACACGCTTCTGTCTAATGCAGGAACCCGGGTGAAACCAGATCTCAGACTTTAAATGACTCCATCAGAATATTAATGTCTATGTAGTGGGATATTATAGTTTCAATTTGATGGGGTTTTTTTTTTTCAGAGTGTTTTAAGAACAAATGCACACAAACACACAAGACAAACGTGGCTCAGCCCGCAAGAAGAAAATTTGCTGTGTCACTGAAACCAGTCAGATTGTCTTCAAGCCACCAACAAACAGAAACAAACTAAATCAATGTTGCAAGAGGTGATTCTTTCTTGTTAGACATTTACAAACAATTTCACTATTCCCAAGCTCTTATTATCAGCATCAAACATCATTTAAATCACGTAAGTCTATAAGTGCAAACACAGGGTTGTCAGAAATTTGCTGTACTCACACTTTTACATCTTTGTTAGTCTCATAAGGATAATTAAAAAACAATATCAGACTGGCCTAGAAATATGTAGCTCATTTTTAGGATTAGGTATGATGTTATTGCTTGGACATAAAGCGGCTTTTTTATGGATTCAGACAATTTTCAGAGGTGGTTGAAAGAAAACCTCTTGCAAAATAGCTGGTATTTTGATTGTGCTTTAAAAATGGGTATACAGTGAAGGCAGTCTTTTTCATTCACTGTCAAGGTCCTAAAACTGCAAGAGTAAACAAAACAACTTCTACATTCTTCTGCAGTTGCAACAAGAAGTAACATTGCAAAATTTGCCATATAATAAAACGATTTAGACCGGAAAAATATTTAATACAAGTAAATGATTCCACAAGCCCGAGGCTTTTTTCCTTATTAGTAATGTGGACTACAGTTGAACAAAAGCCATGTGAATAATTCACCCTGATGACAAATGTCCTCTTTGTCTTTTCTCTCCGTTGCAGAAACTCTTTTGAGCTTTGTGGATGACATCCTGTCTGGGGCCAGATCTCCATGTGTCATGTTAGGAGACATCCCCAACCTCCTGTCCTCTTCCATCAGCATGATCGTCCGCTGCCTGGAACCCGACACCACATACATGTAGGTTTCCTCAACAACTCGCATACTACAGCAGCTGAAATAAAGAGATCACACAATCTGAGACATACCGTAATGGTCACAAATACTAACAACGTGTGAATAAAGTGGTAGGATAAATACTTCCAGTAGATACTTGGAGAATTCATGCCTTGTTGTGCATCAGTTTGACTGTTGAGCTGCACAGACATAACATACCACTGTTTTCAGTTGCAGCCTTTGACTTTTAAGACATTTCAGTGTTTCTAAACTGATAGTTTTATTGGTGATAACAGGTAGCTGTTGAACACATAGCCAAGCTTTTTTTTTTATTTGAGCAGAGAAGAAATATTTTCCCATCTGCACATTTATAGATATAGTGGGCTTTCTTTTAATCTCTATGACACCTCTGTAACCTGGAAACAAATGCGCAAAGCAAGTCCATTTTTGTTGGTCAGTATGTTAGTTTAGATGATACGGGGTCATATTAATTATTCTATTGTCACGGTTAATGATACATGGAGCTTAACATGCACATAATATGGAGCTTCATACTTCCCAGTGTATGTGCCAGTGTTCTACAGGTTTACTTTGACGATCAAAAGGCTGCAACAGTGTCAAATGAAGTTAGCTTGGATGTGTTATGAAAATTATGAATGGGTTTCGATTAAATTTTCAGGACGGGTCAGAAATGGCATAAAGACCCATCAATTAGATTCTGGGAGTGAACTGAATCATCATCTGATTTTTAGAGGATTCTTCAGCATCGTGGGATGGCGACAAATTGTACATTTGTCCAACCCAGAGAAACTTTGTCAAAAAATATAGAATAACACCATAACATATTCAATCGAACCAAAAAGTTTGATCCAGATATGGACAATAATCTGGATATAGTGATCTAGAATGATTATAATTACAGGGGCTGAGGAAAAATATCTACTGTAAGGTGGTAAAGAAAGCTATAGACATGAAAGTGAAACCAAAGCGTAGTGGAAAGTCTGCTGATTCAATAATGGACCCACGGATTTGACG
>JAQQAE010000402.1:0-34272 GCA_029823295.1 Pseudamia nigra
CCCCACACACACACCCCTCTCCCCCTGGTCACCACACAGTGGTGCTGTTCTTTCCCAGTTTGAGCCATTTTAAAAACAACCACCACCTTCCTCTCCCAAACAGCCACCATCAGCTCTTCCATCCACCGCCACCTTCTTCGCCTTTTTTGCCTCACACCTCCATCCTTACCATCTCGGAGGGACTAGACAAGAACTTGTACTCCATCATTCATATCCAGGGAGGGAGGAGGTGGAGAAGGAGGCACTCCACATGCACACAAATATAGAGTAACACCCGAGCTGAAAATTCAATAAAAAAGCACTGATACTGACAGTGCTTGGTACTGTTTTGAATGGGAGTTTGGGCTTACTGGGGCTCTGGGCTGACTGTAAAGTAGGAAAATCGAATTGTGTTGTTTTTCTTCTCTCAATCTCTCCCTGTTAAAAACAAAAGAAAAAGTCTTTTTGTATGCTCTTCCTGTTCTCACAATGTCCACACAAGTCTTTGAGTGCTACGCAGCATGTAAGGTTCAAGTATCATATCTGTGCTTTTGTTTGTACTGTGGCTTATTTCAAACATTTATCCCTGGAACCATTAGACACAGATTTCTTTGTACTCCCAGGAGATCACCACCTGTTCTACAAGTGCGACCGTACTGTCATGTCCCTGAATATGTCTTTTGTTTTGTTTTGCTGTGTATTTACACAAATGTGACCAAAGAAGGCACCTTCATCCTACTTGGCGAATAAAGTGATTCTTATTCTGATGTGTCTTCCAAACTCTGCCCTCGAGTCTCTTTCTTTCTTTCAAGTTATCTATCTCTCTGCCTGGCTGGCCAGCCTGTCTCTTGCTCTCTTCTACCTCTTTGTCTTTGTCCCATGGGCCTCTGTAGCGTACACAGTAGCTGGCAAAGTCTTAAGTCAAATGAGACCCCTTCGCACCCCGTTAAACCACCGACCTTCTCTGTCACTCCTGTCGCCCGCTGCCGCCGACAACGGGGGGCCTGAGCTGCAAGCTAAGAGACCCTGAGCTCAATAAAAGTGTGGGTGATTAAACAACTCCCTGTAATTGCTCTTTTTGTGCAGGAATCAAATGGTCACACTTGTTACGGAGGCAGGAGAGAAGGAGGCTGGTAGCAGTTGCTTCCGCCGAGGGCCAGACACCCTGAATGACCCTCTGCCCTCCTGTCACTACTCTTTTATCTGACCAAACAACCACTGTGTGGTGTGTGTTTATCTTTGTATGTGCTCTGTGTGTCCTGTCTGCATGTGCTCGTGTGTGCTAAGTATGCAAAGAAAGCGACAGAAACATGGCAAAATAGAATAACACTAGAGCTCCCCTCGGTGGTGGAAGATTGCATTACACAAGATAAGTCCATTTTACATCTCAGTGATGTGCAGTTGTTTGCCACCGGCCAGCTGGCTTTAGTAATGTGGGACAAAGCCAAACCAGGTTACTACATCCAACACAAGGGGTGGTGTTTCTGAGATCACAGCGACACGTGAACCATCTACATCATCTACTAGTCACACACATATACAGATATTACTACAGGCCCCAGCGACAAGCCTTGTGAAATGGGTCAGCTAACAAAGGGAAGGGCCCAATTACTGTAGCCACAAATACACACATAAAGTGCTTTTCAAGGGTTCATGAGTGCTTCAGCTTCCCCATGATTATGCCCACTCTCTGCACACCCAGCACTTGTTGTACAGATACAGGGCATCCTGTGCCAAATCAGCCATCAGATGCAGAAGCAGAGCAGTGATGAGCT
The DNA here is from genome assembly GCA_029823295.1 of Pseudamia nigra. Taxonomy (NCBI): domain Eukaryota; kingdom Metazoa; phylum Chordata; class Actinopteri; order Kurtiformes; family Apogonidae; genus Pseudamia; species Pseudamia nigra. The sequence continues at coordinate 1,755 of JAQQAE010000402.1, forward strand.
GTTTTCAGATGGTTTAAAAAGATGAGAGCTTTCTGTGGTCACAAATACACACACACACAAGGGGAGATGAAAGTTTGTTGAATGAGCAGTTTGTGGATAACTTAGTAAAGTGCCTCCCTTGAGGTGAAAGCTGTCCTGCTCTATTTTCTGTTAGGTCTACGGGCTTTGAAAATACGTCTGAAGTGTCAAATCATTAATTATAGAGAAAAATGCACCCAGATGCTTTTATTTAACTGGAACTAAAACAAACTAATTTGATTTCTGTGTTTGTGTAATGTCACAAATGCAAAGCCACTGCCCTCAGTGACTAGCCCATCAGGTCATCTAGGATATTAGGAGGGTGTACTGTACATGATGGTATCCATGGCAATGACAGAAAAGAGTTGTGGTCAACAGTCAGTAATTTAGACTTATACCAATTAGTGCAGAAACAGTTGTGAAAATGGCTGAAAATGTGGAGTTTGCATACATGGTAGGGTGAATAAAGTTTAAAATACATGTTTCAGGATCATGTGGGACTTAAATTAACTTGGGTACCATGTGTCTCTTTTTATAGAATCAGAACCAAACTTGAATGTAATTTAGAGTGCAGTTTGATTGGGCTGCAATAACTAATGTTATTTTCAAAAAAGAAATAAATACAGCTTTCAGAACCATGTGAATTATGGTGTTACTTTATTGTCTTAGTTTTGTAAAAAATTAGGGCAGTGTGGAATAATATGCCCCCACTTACAGTTAAGGAGCACAAAGAAATATACAACATGTTCGATCTGCTATATCCTCAATCAATACCTTCAAACAAATCCACAATTGGGCCTAATTACATTCTATTCTTCTTATTATTATTATTCAGACAGTTACTTAATTTTGTAGTTGCACTGAGGTGTTTTTTCACATGAGAGTAGCATCTGACTAAGGGAGGACTGAGACACTGTGTGTTGGTAGAGTAATGGTGCCCCCTTCTGCCTCACATGGTAGTGCAACCCTTTTTGTCCACAGTGGACAATTCCATCTCCTAATGATGATGCAATTTTCACCAGACATCAAAGATAAGGAGATTGCATTTAAAACTGTGCAAAATCAGGCTTTATTCTTTTTCCCCTCACATCACCACCTTTCATTATCATCATCATCATTACAGTAGCTGTCACTGTGATCATCTTCGAAAACACTACTCAGAGACAGTGAGAGAAAATATTCTCAAAGACACTCACAGCTCAATCCTCTTGGCAAAAACAGGCATCAGTTCTTAGCACAGTCCCACAACACAATGAGTCAGCTGTACATGTGCACCTCGTTCTGAGCAATACATTTCAACACGGTCTCCAGTGTCCTTATTTACAATTCAGTCTTTTCAGTGCTTCGAAGTCCATTCAGTAGTCAGAATTTTCAATTCCAGGAGAAGCCGAAATCCAACTCAATTCATAGTCAAGGCCTTGGATATCATGGTGCAGCTTACGCCGTACGTCCTTTCCCATTTTTCCTCTGCTCTCCTCGTCTCCCGCAGGTCCGAGGGCTGTCATTTTCTCCCATTTAGGCAAATGCTGAATAAGTGCAATGTCTAGTATAATGTCAAGAGAATACAAACCCACACGTACATACATACAGTACATGACTAACTGATAAACTGGATTAGCTATACAAGGTTGTCATTCTCCAAGGTGAAAACACAATGTTGCACTCTCCTCGGTAATATCCAGGCTGGGATGGGAGGATTGTGAGCTCACCTGGACCTAATACTGTCGGTAGATAGTTTGTAAAATTGTCTATGATTTTCTGTACAGTTGAATTTGTGACTTGTTAATCCATTGGGAGAAAAAGAGTAATTTCAAAATAAGATATCAATCACTGAAACAAAAAGTGGTGATTACTGGGGGAAAAAAATGGCACCAATGGGAAGAGATTATGGTAGATTTTTTTTTTAACCACAGAACACAGGCAACTGAATATATCTCTTAAAATGATATACACAGGTATTATAGTCACCCTTATACTCATTTTGCATTTTGCAAAATCATTCAACCTCTCATTTCCTTTCAGGATTTCAGCAACAGAAACAGTTACTGTCACTTCCATGTCCAGTGTTTTTGCCATTTATGTCCTTTATTTTGATTAATCGGACATAAATTATAATCTGTGTAATAGCAAGAAATTATGTAATTTTTTTCCTAATGTGAGAGATACAAATGGCATTAATTCTGCGGTAAAAATAATAATGCAATAAAAGGCTGGATTTGGGATGTTATTACTTTTTAAAATCAACATAAGGCATGAATTCAAACCACACATTACCTTTTCAGAGTCTGGGACAAAATGACAACTAGTATTGCTTGCCCTTTAACGTGCACCTCACCTCTGAGACTATTCTTTCACACCCCCCCCCATGCTCCCAAAGAGAATAAATAAACAGTGTAAGTGTAGCAATAAAAGGAGAATCCCAGTTGTCAGCTTCAACAGATTTCAGAGTCTACAGTAGGTGTGTATAGACTGACATAAGCAGGTCGGACCGAACTGACAAAATGAAATGTACATGTGACGTGTGACCATTAAAAGGGAAAAAGTATGGAGTGGGAAATGTGGGGACCAGTAAGAATAATGTGCTCTAGAGCTGCCTCAGACGTCAGTAACAGGCCCTGAGGTCAGCTCGGCCAAACATTCGATCTATCCGCCTGCCTGCCTCGTCCCTGCCAGAGTGACATGTGGATCCACGCTTTAGGGCTGAGTCTCCATTAGCTTGAGTAGATCTGGGTCCCGATCACGCGCATGATCTCCTTCTGCACCTTGGGCTCCTGGGTGTTGATGTTGGCGTCTCCCACTTGTCCATCTTCATACCTGCACACATGCAAACACTTCAAGTACGCTGCCACACAAAGGCAACATAGAGGAACGACACAGCAGAGAACAATGATGATCTTGATTTTTTAAATTCATTTTGCATCCTCATTTTGTTCCTACTTTTGTTCATTTATTGTTCAATTTCTTACAGTTTTCATTTGTCTTTATGTTTTATTCAAATTGCATCTTATTCTGTTCACTTTTATTCATTTTCCAGTTTCTTTTGTCAATTTTCTGATCACTTTAGTTATTTTTTTGTCTGATTTTGCGTCACTATTTTTTCTATTTTGTTCATTTACCTGATTCTTTTGTTAATTTTCTCATCTTTCTTTTGTTTTTCTGTATTTTTTGCTTGCTTTGCTTCATCTTCTTATTTTGTTGATTTTCATGTTTTTGTTGATTTGGCGTATGATTTTAATTTGCATTTTATTTTTTCTTTTATTGTTGATTTTCCTACTTATTCTGTTCCCCTTTGCTTTTTATTCTGATCACTGCTCAATTTGTTTCTTATTTTAATCATTTTGCTTCTAATTTTCTTTATTTTCTTGATTATATTGTTTATTTTAGTAAGTTCTTGATTATTTTGTTTATTTTCCTGAGTATTCGGCTCCTTTTCGCTTGACATTTTTTGTTCATTTTTCACATTATTTTGCCTCTTTTTTTCTTATTTTGTCACTTCATATTTTATTTATTTTGTTTGTTTTGTTTCTAATTTTCTTATTCCCTTGGACACAGTGTTATTTTGATTATCATTGCATTATTTCATTTTTTAATATTGTCTTAATTATTTTCTTCATTTTGTTTATTTTCCTGATTATTCGGTTTATTATTATTCTTATTTTGTCCATTTGGTTAATTTTCTTGGTTGGTTCATTTTTTTTATTATTAATTTTGTTCATTTTGCTTCACTTCATTTTGTTAATTTCTTTTTATTTTCTTGATTATTTTGTCAGTTTCAATGAAAAGAGGAGTTCCTGCACGTTGGTATATACTGTACTGTATAATGATTATGATGAGTTATTCTTTTTTTTATACTATAATTTGCTAGGACACAAAGACAAACTGATTTTAAGAGGCTTTTGTTTGGACTGAAATGACAACTCAACCATTTACTGACGTTGGAAATCACAATCATAAACACAGAGCACATTCAGAACTATATTACATTTAGCTGTGATTTAAATTTGAGTGCAGGCCATCTCAAATCTAATTTCCAGTTTGGAAGACAGCAGTGGACATGATAATAGACTTTGCCATCTGCCGGATGTGTGTGTCCAAAGCTTAGATTTAAAGCCCGAACATTAGCCATCAGCGCGGAGGCCGAGATCTATTAAAGTCCAAACACAAATGATAATGATGATTGTACATTTTATTAAGACACAAATAAACTCGCTGAAATACTCAGAATACTCACACAAAAAAGAAGCGAGTGCAGACGTGGTCAGACACTGGACACACCCAGATGTTACCGTGTTTCTGCAAGTCCTTGGATGTGATGACTATTTAAAACATACATGTGTATTATACATGGGCAAAGAAGTGGTGATATGAATTTGTTTATTAAGCTTCCTATTTTGTTTCTCCCATTAGATTTATCAGTTTGCAGTAACCATTGTGGCTATTTGAAGAATTCTTAACCATACAACAGGTGGTCACATGGTTCATAGAACTCAATGTATATTTTTACTCCTGAGTAGCTTTTGTTTATGGATTACATAGTCTGAACCTTCACCAATGCATGACTAGTGTCTTTTCACCTTTGGCATCATCATTCCTTCACAATTGTGCTTTAGTCATCCTTGTGGTCATCGCATTCTCTACTGAAAGTTTCAGTCTGTGATGTTGGGAAACTAGCTAGTAACTGATTGGTCATAGCATCTGATATAAAAACAGGTGACCTGACACTCAGCTCGGCTTACAGCATCACAGATGTCAAGCTAGTATGATATTCAGGAATCGGAAATGCAGACTCTCAGTCATCCAGTGGTCAGATAAGTTAAAATTGCTAGCTCTGTAGTAGCTATCACTACCCCTGTTTTCAGCTCCACAAGTGAGCATGTGAGCTCGTAGGAGGTTGGAAGCTGTGTTCACTGGCAGGTCGCCTGTCTGATCTTTTAGCACAGACCACTACAAATGATCAGCTACTAGGTAGATTCCCAACATCACAGACTGCATCTTTAAGAAGGGTCAAAAACAAAGAAAATTCATAGACTGTGAAGACGTTGGAGATGACCACATGTGTTTCATATTAAAGCTGCCGTACTTTATACCAAAAACTCCACCCTCAGGCCAGATCATCCCATCCATGCGCTGTGGCCCACAAAGTGAGACGTGGCACAATGTAGGGCACCCCTAGAGATGCTGGGAATGAGCATCATAAGATGAGACAGCCGCAACTGTCAACAGCCTGTTACCAAGTGGACAGTGGCATCCTTTCTGTCTGTCTGAAATGATCAAATTAGAGCAAGTGATATACTTGACCTGAGTTCATTTGCATCCATAACTGGCCTCCTGATCCTAAGGTGGTATGAAATAAGACAGCCTTAACATGCTTTACCACAGGAAACACAGTCAACCTTCCCTTGTACAGAAGGAGTTTGATGACTGGTGTTCAGTCTTTTCCATGATTTGCCTGGGTTACCGAGTTCAAAGCACAATTCTGAAGGACATAAGATGCCTACAAGTTGAATACATTTACAGCATTGTGCAAAAGTCTTAGGCCACAATTAGGTTTGTTGTTTTAATAAGGTTATAAAGGCTGTTAACGGCACTGATAAGCATTAATACACAGAAAGAAAAGGCAAGAAAGATACAGAAATGTGCATTTATGGATCACCAGAGACTAACAACAAAAATTAACTCCAGACCAAAAAGGTGATTATTCAGTGTGACTTCATATAGCAATTCTATTTGGCCGGACAATATGATTTGATATGTGTTGCACTTTACACCGGGTTTCACTCATAAGCCTGCATATTTTCTTGAGTTTCATGAACATTGTGTGAATTTTTGTTCATTTTCTTGATCATTTCATTTCTAAGTTGTTACTTTTGTTCATTATTTGGTCAATTTCCCTCTGTTTTTCCTGATTATTTGATCTTTTTTTATTTTGCTGGTCATTTATCTTCATTTTCTGTTCAGTTTTCTTCTCATGGTATCATATTCTGCTTCTAGTATGTAGCATTTTTTTATTTTTTTTTGCACATCTTCTTGATTACTTCTACTTATTTTGTTCATTGTTTTGATTATTTTTTTCATCTGTTTATTGATTTTTGGTCATTTACTCATTATTTTGCCCATTTTGAATCACAACACCAGGAAAAACAAACTGCAGCTCCTTACTGATGGAGCTGCTGCTTGTAATGAGAATGGAGGTTGCACTAAATACTGAGCTTTGCCCGTAGAAGCCATGTAGTTCTGATTTTCTGACAGGGCAATAAGCATGTACCCATCGCAACCCTGCAAAACAGCATAGCTAAAGACTTTTGCACAACACAGAATATGCTATAATATTTCATTTAAAATTGGGAGTACTGTTTTCTATTCTTTATGTCTGCTCGCACTTACCTTCACACAAAGCAATGCAGTTAAGATTTCGACTCTGAAGAAACCTTGATTGTATTGGGCGGCTCTGTTGATAAAGAAGATGACAATATACAACATTAATGACAATTCTGAACACACCCATCTTGTCTTTTACACACATGTTTTTCATGTGCTTCGTCCTGTACACTCCATTTGAGGCTGTAAAATATGGCCTTTACCTGTGGTATGGTGTTCATCCGGTTGTAACGTTGCACTAGTTCATCTTTTGTGGGCATGCGGTGCTGGCCTTTCCCCATTCCTGCATTAAGTAGCACACAGAGAGCAAACCCTTCACCTTGAGTCTCTCAAGCTGTGAAAGACCTTTCTCTAATCAACTCCAGAGGTTTCCAGCAGCTCTCTCCTTCATATAAAGGCTATTTTTTTAGGAATGCCAAGAAATTAACATCAGTGGCAACATATGACATACTATTAACATATGTGTGTACTATCTACACTATGATGCTCTAGTGACCTACACAGGCAAAGTGCAGTATCACCACATTTAGTCAAAACTGAATTAAGGCTAGAACTGGCAGCGAGAGAAGGGAAAAAATTAACGTAATGAAAGAAAATATGCAAAAAGTGTTAAGAAGTGAAGAAAATCAACAAAATGTTGAAGCTAAGAGAACAGAATATGACACCATATGAATAAAACTGAACACAAAAATAAGAAAAATGAAAAGATAATCAGAAAAAATGAAAATAGCTGATAAACAATAAAGAATTGACTAGATAATGAAGAAAGGGAAAAAAGATTTTAAAAAATCCAGAAGCTTGAACAGAAAATTAACAAATAATGAACTAATTTAAATTAAATAAATTTTAAATTAACATTAAAAGCAAAACAAACAAAAATTAACAGGAAAAACGAGAAAGGGAAAATAGAGAAAGAAAAAATGAACAGAATGTCAGGAAAATGAAAAGAAAATGTTAACATAATCAGGAAAATACAGAGCATTTGACCAAAGAATTAAGAAAAGGAACAAAACCAAAAAAAAAATCCAAAAAACAATTTAGAAAAGAAATGATCAAGAAAATGGACAAAATTAACAAAAATATAACAAAAAGATCAAGAAAATGTGCAAAAAAATGCAAAAGATGAACACAATAAAGAAAATGCTAAACATTAGAAGAAAAATAAACAAAAATGAACAGAATATAGAGAGAAATTTACCAAATAATCTAGACAAAAAACAGAAAATCCAAAAACTGAACAACTCAGAAAAGAAATGATCAAGAAAATGAACAAAAAATGAATACAAACTGCTCATTTTCATTGCTTATGTACTTAATGCATCTTGCCTTTCTGGGGCAGTATACCAATGGTTTATCTGGCTATCATTCTTTACAAAAACTTGAGTAAATATACAACTGTATATGTGTAATTATAAAAGTATTTATTTTTGGTTTTAATGCAGTAAAGAACAGAGTAAGAGTCTGTAAATAGTGCATCTGTGGCAACCTGCTGATCGACCCACATAGCCAGCACCCACCTATAGTCTGACCTCAAAACAAATCTAAACAAAAAAATATTTGAAGGGAGATATGCAGATCCAATCACGGTAGACAAAATTTGTTTTAAAACTACAAATAACCCTACAACCAAACTCTATTTCAATTTTTAAAGAATGTAGAGTACAAATTATGACACAAATCCACTGACAACGTCACAGTTGCAACATATGATATGAGACAAATGCACAAGCTCCGAGGATACCCAACCACCAGCACCCGACATGGACACACAATAAAGAGCAGCACAAAATGATAACATGGAGAGTTCCCACAGGTGGTAATGGAGACCCCTGGGATGAAAATCAAGGCATATCACAGACAAAGCATACTTAACCGACATGGTGGATGAGAGGGAGAGGGGGACCGATAGGACCGAGTGGCAAGGAATGAGCCGTCATACCTGAGTATCCAAAAGATATGCTGGAGATGGGGCTCAGATAGATGCCCTTTCCATACGCTGCCCCATGCAGCTTGGGTTGGAAAGAGCAAGAAGGAAGGAAGGAAGGGTCACTGAGCAGTTGCACAGGACAAGCTTGAATACACTCACGTGGATCTCTTCACACATGCACTACCCGTCAAACGTTTGGACACGCATTCTTTCAGCGCTGTATTTTTTACATTGCCAACGTTGTACATTAATGCTGAAGACACACAATCTGTGAAAGAGCATGTATGGATTTATGTAGTAAACAAAAAAGTGCTAAACAACATGTTAAAGTAGCCTTTAAACTACCTTTTTGTGCCTTTTCTTGCCTTCTTTGTGTGCTTTAGACTCATCAGTTGTCTTGGGCAGCAGAAGGGTGGTTACAATATTTGCATTATTGCTACTACAACTACTGTACAAATTCATATTATGGCAAAAACTCACTCAGTTAAGATAAATGACAGTCCATCTTGACTTTAAGAAATGAGGGTCAGTCAATCTAAAAAAAAAAAAATCTCAAGAACTTTGAATATGTCCCCAAGAGCAGTCACCAAAAGCATCAAACGCTATAATAAAACTGTATTCGGTTTCTGAGGTCAGTACAATGCTTAACAAATTTATTAGACCACCATCCCAGTGTAAGGTCTATGTCACAACTGCGCAAAATGTACAGTATTGGTAATTTCTGTTTTTGTTATGCAGTATTCACCAGAATGCACAAGCTCAGTTACACAATGTTTAATGCTAAAAATAATTAGTGTTGTTGTTATCCATGAATTTTTGAATTTACGGTTTTATATTTAAAAAAAGCAGAAAACATAGTAAAGCATATTATTATCCTTTGATTCAGATGTTAAATTACAGTTATTTACTTACATTCCTGAACACAAAAAAATAGTTTCCAGCTCAGATTTGGTATAAAATTGTGAATTCAGTTTGAAATTCCTCACTTCTTTTCAGAATGGTAAAATGTAGAGAACTCATTGAAAAGGAAAGAGGCTGCATTAATGTGCCTCCTGGTGGTGGATAGTCCATGTGCCATGAAGGGCTGAGACCCTGCAGGTTTTCTTTCCAGCCAGTCACTAAAGCAGGCGATTTCACTTATTAGCACTGCTTCAATTCAGTAAAATCTGCTGGTTGAAGACTGGCTGGAAAGAATATTAGCAGGGTCTCGACCTTCCGTGTCATATGGATTGACACCCTCTGTTAAGCACTGTAGGCTCTGGTCTACCTCTCCTGGACAGCCCTCATGAGAGTCAGTGTCATCATTGTGGACAAAACAGCCATTCCCAAACACCGGCATGGTAACCACACGTGGGTCGCGGGAGAATTTATTTAGGTCGCAAAACACACTGGCATTTGAAGCAAATAAGAAGCATGTTGTTGATACTGAACATTTGTACTGCTCTGGTTAGTATGATTATAAAACTCATGACAATGAATGAGAGCCTGTTATGTTTTCCTGAATGGAGTTATTCAGTATAAAAGTGTTTATGTGCATTAAAAAGCACAAAAAATAAACCAAAGCTCTGATTTCTTTCGCCAACTTCTCTTCAAAATGACCCATTTACCAGCTGTAGATGACAATGTAAACCTCATTGTATGATAAAATAGCAGCTGAAAAAGGTCAAGAACATTGATTTGTGCACAAATTCACTCCTCATCATTTATAGATTACTGACATGGGTCATGACAGTCTGTTATTTCTAAAAAAAAGATTTTGGTCCCCAGAAAAAAGTTTGGGAACTACCGACCTAAAATATAAAACATGTTGTGGGTTGTTTGACATTTTATTGTTTACTACATAATTCCATATTGGTTGGATGCCTACAGGATTAATGAACAATGTTAAAAATGAGTCAATCCACCATAAGTTCAATAAGAGGCTCCCATATGACCCCTTCAGATTCAGCTGAAATTTTTAGCACAGTAACTACAGTACATCATATTTAATTAAACTAAAATGGTAACTTTCTGTTGCTTTATCTTTCATAGTACATGGAAACACCACACAGAGTATGATAATCAACTAATTTTATTAAGTGTTTCTTGTCACAGAAGTAGTGGTTTGAAGTTTGTTTTAGTATCAAAATGTAGATAAAAAGTTAATTCAAATGACTTAGCTTTCATGGACAAATAAGTTATTCCACATAACGCATTGAGTGGTCAAAGTTTGCATCTTTCTGTAATTGTAAACTGAATCATGCTCATTTTTATTTCTCTGTATCCTCAGCCTTAAACTGATCATAGCTCTGTTTATCAAACTTACATGTCTCTAAAACGGTATAGAAGCCTGAAGTTGGCCATCGAGAAAATCGCAATTACTGTCTACTTCAAAAGTGTAAAACAAAAAGGTTTTCACCAAATCAAAGAAAAATTTGGTATGGGTTCATTAAATATGTTGGAGCTACTGTGCTAAAAATGTCAGCTAAATCGGAAGAAGCCATGTGGGACTTTTCTTAAGAGTTTGTTGATTTTATATGGAATGGCCCCTGAAGAGAAGGTGTGTCTGAACTTCTGACTGGTAGTGAACCAAATGTACTCTATCTAAACCAAAGCAAGGCATGAGTCACTGGTTAATATGTCACGTTTCTGTGATTGTTTATCTGACAAACCCTGCTGCAAGAATCTCCAAACAAACAGTGCTGTATTTACTGCCGTATTTGACACAGGTCACAACCCAACCATGAAAACACACATAGCACAGCCACATGGAAACCAATGACAATGACAGGCAATGTGGCCATAAAAGGGGAATAATGTGATTATGGTGATGATAAGAGACACCTTTGCACTGTGAACATATGCTGTCATTACAACAGAGTGATGATCATGAATTTTATTTTTTCTCTGACACTATGCTGAGATGGAAAATGGAACCAGATGTCATGATTTGAAGGTTAAGATGAAGATGCCATAACAATGACAATGACAATGGATTTCACAATAGGATGTCCATTAAATGAAAGGAGGCCAAAACAGACAGGTGTTCATTAGCCAAAGTGGGAAAAATAGATGAGGAGAACAAAGAGCAACTTCATCATTTGTGAATAAGAGTGAGGTCAGGCTGTGGCGTATCTGGAAGAAATGAAAAAAAGAGAGACTAGACAAGAGATTTTGTGTGATGGCTGGAGCTAGAGGCAGACTTAGTCCTCCTCCTCCTCCTCCTCCTGTGAAACACAATGAAAGAGGAAGTGGGTGTCAGTGCTCAAGGTGAAACAGTGAGGAGAAAGAGGAGGCAGACGAGGCGAGATCAAAGATTGACAGTTCAAAAGTTGCCGAACAAAGACGCAATAAATGAAACACGTCAGCGTAATAGAGAAACCAGTGTGAAAAGTTTCAAAGATCCTTGAGATTTCAAATTTAATTGTGTGTTTAATCTATTTTCAGGACGTGCCGGTGTATCTTCAGACTCTCATTATCAGCCCTTATGTGCAAATTAGACAATTCGGTTTTCGATAGCACCAGCCTTTCATTCTTGTTTTTACAGTTTATTTATGCTTTACAGACTAGGATTATAAAGTCCAATGCCCCTTTGAAGAACATCATAAAAGACACACAGAGAACAAGGAAAGAAAGAGTTACTTTACTATCTTTATGGCTCTGTTTTCCTCAGATGGGAATCCCAAAAGAACTGTGAAGGCTTTTTGGTGGCCATTTTGTTTATTATTTTAATGATTTTTGTGGACTTTCTTGATTTTTTTATTCATTTCTTGCTCATTTTTGTTCAGCTTCTTGATATTTTTGTTCATTTTGTCAATGATCTTGTGTTGTTTCCCTGCTTCTCACTGTTTTAATTCATTTTCCTGCATTTTTTATTCTTTTTTGTTTATTTTGTTGAATATATTGTTCATTTGTTTTAGTTTCTTGAATTTTTTTGGATAATTATTCTCATTCATTTGATCAAATAATTGAATTAATTTCTCTGTTATTTAGTATATTTTTTATTATTTTTATGGACTAGTTACTTAGTTATTTACTCATGTCCCATTTCATGTTATTAGTCTATTTTCTTGATTATTTTGATCATTTGTGGTTCATTTTCTCAATTAATTTGTTTGTGTTTCCTTGTTTCTCAGTGTTTTATTTTGTTTTCTTGATGTTTTGGCTCATTTTTCTCAACTATTTGTTAATTTGTCTGTAGTTTAGTTTAGTTTTATTAATTTTGTAAACTATTTAAATGGGTTTTTGTTTGAAATCTTCTCACATTTGCTGACTTCCTGGTAAATATTGTTAGTTTTTGTTCATTTCCTTGATTATTTTGGTCATTTTTTTGTTCCTTTGTGTTTCAGTTTTTTGATGTTTTTGTTAATTTCCTCAATTATTTTGTCCATTGCTCTGTTATTTACTTCATTTTATAGTTTTCTTCTTTGATATTTATTAATTTTCTTGATTACTGTGTTCATTCTTTATATATGTTCATCTGTTCACTTCCTGATTTATGTTTTTGTTAATTTTCTTGAGTATTTTGATCATTTTTGTTCATCTATTTTATACATTTTTGTTGATTTTCTTGATTACTGAGTTAATTTTTTTTTCATATTCTTAATAGTGTTTAGCTTTTGTCCATTTTTGTTAATTATTTAACTATTTAGGAGACTATTTAGTCTCCTCATTAATGTTGTTTTTAAATTCTTTTGATTGTTGTGATCATTTTGTACAATTTTTGTTCCATTTCTTGATTATTTTCTCAATTTCCCTGTTATTTAGTTAATTTTCTTTCTTATTTCATTAGTTTTCATTCAATTTCTTCATCATTCTGTTCTTAATTTTTTTGAATTTTCTTTTGCCTTTGTTAATTTTTGTAAATTTTACATAGTGTTTAGTTCCATTATTACTCAGAACTTCTGCTCACCTCCTCTTTTATGTTACTCTTTATTGTCTTGATTATTTTAATCATTTTGGTCATTTTCTAAATTATTTTGTTAATTTTTCATTTACTACTTTATTTCCTTCAAATTTCATCCTTTTTTCCAATAATTTCCTCACTTTTCTTTAGCTTTTATTAATTTTTGTAAATTTTATGGACTATTTAGTTCAGTTTTGTTTGCTTGCTTAATTATTGATTAATTTGGTGCTTATCTTGGTAATGTTGTGGAAGGCAACATGTCAAAAATTCAATTTTAGTGTCATCCTTTACTTCTAATGTGATTTAATTTATAATAAAAAAGGGATTATTTAAGTTTATAAAAATGTTTGTCCCGGAAGGAGAAAACACATTTACATTTTAGGTTTTTAGATGATAAAGTCTATGATATATATATTTGTATGTGCTTAAATAAACCATTAGGTCCTGTTTTTGCCAGATCTGAACAGACAGTAAGTAGTGATCATTACTGACCGTCTAGTCCACCATTGGAAATCTTCACCCACTATGAAAAGCCTGTCCTCTGCATCGTCCTGCGTCATACCTAGCCCACTCACTGCTCTAGATGGTTACCCAACAGGGCACACAAGTAGCATCCTTACACCACAGCCGTGTCCTTTGACCAGCAACAGGAAGAGGCTGTTATCTGGTGCTGTCAGCCGGGTAAGCAGAAAGCGGCCACCATCGGCCAGGAAAATCTCCTGGTGTGCCCTGCTCGATAAAATGCCAGTTGCAAAGCTGACGAAAGGGAAGCTGGCATCCATTAACTGCAAAAATGAATCAGCCGAACAGTACGCCTGCTCCATCTGAGGGCAGGTTTACTGTCCGAGAAGAGATGCATCGTAGATTCACGCCAACTGCCAGGGTTACATACCTGCAGTTTGGTATAAGAGGCATTGACTAGTCCATTTCTCAGAACAGAGTGCCAGTTCTCTATGTGGGAACCACTAGAGCAAGTGTGGAAAGAGACAGGAAAGGAGAGATAAACAAAAACCTGTGTGAAAAGAAACCAGGATCTGAGCAGCTTTAAGAATGCTGGAATTAGATCATTCCAGCATTCTTATATTCTCACTCATTCCTTAAGTGTCATTCATTTCATTCTCAAAAAACTCAATGAATACAAACTTTGCTTTTGAATTTATGTTTGTAACTGCAACAAATAAAAAAGGTAAAATTCAACATTAGTTGACTTTAAAAGGACTTCATCACATATAACATTTGTTTTAAAAGAAGTAATGAACTAGACTGTTACTATTTTACCTGGCAAACAAAAGCGCCAGCAGTAAGTAACAAATGTTGACTTATGATCATTTATTGTAGAGACTTATTGTAGAGTCTTATTATTACGGTTGTGTAAAAAAAACAAAAAAAAAAAAACAAAGTAATACCATCAGAGCTTTGAAAAGGGGAGGATTTGCACTGTCAAACTGTCAACCCACTGTACTCTTCTATTTATATTTTTAAACAAGGATATTTGTGGACATATTGTTACACTACAGATCTCGTCACTGGTGCATGCATTGAGACAATCTTTCCTATTAAAATAAAAGTGACAGTGTCATGAACTGTTATTTTTTACTCATTCTGGTGTCTTTTTTATCTTTATCCTTTTAGTCTAACAAGTAAAAAGTTTTTATTTTCACATATCAGCTGTTTGTAAATCATCACTTTACACATTTCACATGAAATGCATATTTTTTACTTCTCTGTACCAAACAACAAAACTCAAAAACAAGTGACATTTGTCATTTTAAATGTTAACCATTGTGGACAGAGACGGTTACTGTTGCTCATGAGTTGGTTGTATCCTGCAAATGTCTGTGTATCTAATATGTTCAGCAGAGTCCCATCTGCTATAGTACAGATCTTTATCGCAGATATTTCTGGCTCCATGCACTGGCTTAGGAAAGTGGATTTTCTGTCCAAGAGAGTAGCCACTGCTCTGTACTGCTGTTTGTTATGGTTCCATAAAAAATCTGCTAGAGTGGCCCCTGAATCCACACCATAATGACCAGGTGTTAAATTGAGATGTGTTCATGTCTGACATGCTGTAATGCTCACTTAGGCATGGATTTTTGTTGCTATGCTTCATTTGAGACAAATTATTTACATTATGTAATTCTAAGCTTTACAGTAAAATAGCTACACATTATTTTTTATTATTTTTCTCATTGTTTTGCTTTATAATTTTTGAATAGCCATACAGTGTTTTGAAAGCCAGTTAGTAGAAGGAGCAAAGTAGACTCACTGGAAGGCGAAAGTGCTGCCGTAAAGCTTCTTGGCAGTGCGGAAACGAGCCTCCTTGGCTGGGGGGCTGCTGAGCAGCAGGAACTGGTGGGAGGTGTGCATGAATTTGAGTTGCTGTCACAAGGAGATCACGATTGATGAGTAAGAGCCAGAGAGATACAAACACAGAGAACGAGGGAGAGTGAATGTGAAGCTTCACGTTACACAATGCATTAAATGACTCATTTGATAAAGAGGACTTTATGAGATGTCATTTTGGTTCCCTACCCTACTCAGAGGCAGCTTCACAATATGAGACCTATTACTGGAAATAATCCTGTAAAAAAAGAAATTGAAATCATAAAGTAAATTTTCTTACAGAGATGATCATCATTTTCAATACACTTAAAAGGAGACATATTGTATCAGTCTTCAGCAACTTAATTTAACTCTGACATGTCTCTACAATGTGGATTTCAAACCACATACTTTACATCCTTCATTTTACAATACACTCCTGGTTTTTAGCCTGGTATTAAACTGTTTCAGGGTGTGTTGCTTTAAATTCAAATGAGCTCCTGCCTGCTGTACTTTTCCTGTCTGTGCCATGAAGTCTATCATGTTTACTCCCTGGCACATCATCCCAGGATGTCATTACGGTTTAGGGAGTGATTGGGAACAGTGCTTGCATCACTGTGATCACAGATATCCAGAAATCCAAATGGCTTGTTTCAAGTACAGCTATATAAAAAGAGGCTGTTTCTTTTTCTCTTTGGAGTGAGCATATTGATGCTTTAACATTATTTTTAGAGCCTCCAAACTGTTTTATAAAAGGAAAAGCCCCTTATTTTTAACAGTATGTCTCCTTTAAAATGTCTCTGCTAATAAATTGCCCTATGTATTATTTTCTCAATAGCCTGTCAATGTAGGAATTAAATTAAGCCCATTTTTACCCCTGATCCTCTCCACTCACCACTGTAGCAGGGGATGAGCCAAAGGGTCCAGTTTGTCCATCTGTTTCTTGATCTCCAAATACGAGCCCTGGAAAAACCCCAGCAGTATTTGTTATTTTTGACTTTTTCACATATTTCTTGAGGCCAAATGGGCAGATTGAGACATGTGATTTCATTTCTAAAATATACAGATGCCTTCAACACGTAGTAGGTAAACAATGTCATCTGGATAGAGTTAGAATATCCCTAAAATACAGACACGTGTTTACACTGTGACCCCTCCCTTTGTTCCCTCCCCTCTTCTTCTTGTACCTGTGTCATTTCCCGAATGGACATGACGCTGTCCAGTGCTTTCTGCAGTCTTTCATAATTCTTCTTCTATGTTCATCATTTTAGCCAAACATCCGTTGTGTGCAGTGAGAGAAGAAACAACATGCAAACACTTAAAATCACTTTTAGAGTTTGCAGAAATTAATAATGCATTGATTTAGTTACATGGAACAATTCCAGCAGTAAGGATGCTGACCTTTGGGTTGAAGGCCAGAGTTTTGGGGTCATTAGGGTCAACAACGGAGGGGTAGGGCTCAAAGATGATGCTCTTACGGGGAGACTCAAGAGCAGCTCGGCACATAGCCACAAGCAGGTCCACTACCTATAAAGTGAGGAAATGGATTCATCATATAATCTCAGTTTCATTACAACAGAGCGGGAGAATTTGTTTTCATATGTGAAGCATACTAAAACTGTCTTATTTTGTAGCAACCTTACAAAACATGGTAAAACTGCTCTTAACTTCTGCCACTTTCATTCTGGATCTCTGGGGCCTGTCTCTGCTTGTTGTCAGTTTGGTCCAATCATGTCTCTGATAGAAACCAAGTTGCCATTCAAGGCCTTTGTTTCACAAACAATACTACGTTTTATTCTGATATCAGCCTTCCACATTAGTGTGAGTTTGGTAGCTCTGATGCCTGCGACAAAGCATACATTTGTAAGTGTGCATGTTCCTTGGGTTGCTGGGTCAAATCGGATTTGGAATTTGCACAGAGGGTGCCCAAAGGGTATAAAATTTGAAAGAACTTTGAATGATTTAAGCACGGGTGCATGCCTTGCTGACATACTATACACATGACTGCTTCACTATGCATAGATTTATGTAAATAAAGAATACAACTGTTGCAGGGATTTTCAACCAGTGGTCGATGGCCCATTGGTGGTTTGTGAAGGCATTGCCTGTGGTCTTGGCGGATCCATTAAGGTGACTAGCCAGCACCATCATGGATTGGTCTGTAGTAAGAAAAAAGCCAGCAACAGAGCTGGCAGTTGAACAGGTTGCAGCTTGATGAAGCTTGCAGCAAAAGAAGTAAAGTACCTCTTGCAACAACATATCTCTGTAGTAGTGGATTTTCCACACTGGCATACCTCAAGAAAAAGTACAGGGCAAAGCTGGAGCCAGAGAATGATATGAGACTGTTCTTATCCACTGTGCTGCCAGGAATAGAGTCATCACAATAATTCACATAATTCACCACAACCAGAAATTGCACTAACAGGTAAGAAAAATATCTAATTTCAACACCTGTCCCCATACTGAACTGCAGTGGTTTCCAGGTTGCTTCTCAGTCAGAATGGTGGTCCCTGGACCAAAATCAGTTGAAAATTCCTAATCTATTGGAACTGAAGTCTGAGTGCTGTCTCACCATCATTTATCGACATGCCTACAGAAAATTCTACATCAGACAAAATCTCTGAAGTGCTTTTGCATCACAAAGTGGCGAAAATACAATGTCAATTACTGCAGGAAAACAGTAGATAATGAAGACTATTTCAGGTGCCATTGGTGTCACCTCTGCTCCTGTGGCGACTTCCTCTGCAGCTCCAGACATCACACCCAGAGTGTAGAAGGAAAACACACACAGCTCCCTAGTGCACACAGCCGGCTGAGTGAACACACACACAAGCAAAGAAAGCAAGATAAAAAACAAACCATATGCCAACCACAATCTTGAAACCTACTGTACCCTTGTATTATGGTTAATATTTTTTGTGCATGCTCTGTTTTGTTGTTTCTGATACCTTGAGCATGGATCCATTCTGAAATACATGCTGTTCATCGCAGACCACACAGTACTCATTGAGTGTGGGGATCCTCTGCTCCGAGTACTTCATTATCTGTGAAAAGAAAACCACAGTGGAGCTCCCAGTCATCACTCCCACTTGCAGTACCACCACAGAAATGCACATTATGCATATGTGTTACAAAATATTTATAAAAATCAAACATTTACAAGTAGCTTAATCCATCTTCCTGATCCCTTCTAACTAGATGTGTGTACAGTAAACAGAAATGATATTGTTACATTATAATTGAAATGCTCACGACAAATAATGAAGATCTATCTAAAAAAAATCTCATTAGAAAATAGTAAACATCTCATATAAAGAGTAACTGAGTAGGAGTGAGTAACTTGTGTAACTTATGTGGAATTTAATACGGCCGCATATATCTCATCTGAACAAGTTATTTATGCTACAAGTAATAACAATGTCACATTAAATATCATCAGTACACTGACAAATACAGAATTAAGTTCATGTAAAATAATAACATTATGTTAAACACTGTCTAGAAATATCTGGAGGAAGAAAGCTTGCAATAGCTTTTGCTCAGTGTTTGCTAAATGGAAGATTAGTTGCTCATTCTGTTTCAGATTTTAATGATTTTTGTTTAATTTTATTGGTTATTGTGTTCATTGTTGTATTCATTTTGGTGCTTTTTCTGTTCATTTCACTAATTTTGTTCATTTCATTCATTTTTTAAAATTCATTTTTGAGTTAACTTTGTTCCTTTTCATAATTTTGTTTATTTCATTCATTTCTAAAAATTCATTTTGGCATTTGTTTTGTTCATTTTATTAACTTTGTTCATTTTTAGTTCATTGTGTTGTTTATTTTGTTCATTTTACTCATCTTGTTGCTTTTTTGTTCATTTTGCCAATTTTATTGCTTATTTCGTTCACTTTTTTCATTTTGTTTCTGACTTTGTTTATTTTACTAATTTCATTGGCTATATTGTTCCATTTGGTTCATGTAATGTTCATTAATGTTAGTTGCCTGATTATTTTGTTAATTTTGTGTTCATTCTGGTGTTTATTGTTTCATTTTTTTTGTTCATTTTACCTTTCAGTCATTGAGATGTGGGGCTAAATGTAATTGAGTAACTGTTTCTGATAGAATCCTGTGTGGGCGAACGGTGCTCTATATTTTAACTTCAGCTACAAATAAATGAATTGAATCTATGAAGATTACCTGTAATATACATCTTTGGGTATTTACATTCCCTTTTAGAACACACCCCTACCGGATTATGCATTTAGACAACATTACAATCAGAAATAATCACACTTACCCAAGCTTCTCCCTATAAACATGTACTGATGGAAGCTGATATTTGGGCAGGACTGTAAAAGAGGCGGGTCTACTATCTCGAATTACTTTGCAGAATAATTTCTCACTGCGATCTAACCTGCACTAAGAAGCCATACTCCAAGGTAGGGATGTTCTTGCAGTGTCCTCCCGCCTGGGATGAGAAAAACAATTCAATCAGCTGCCTCGTGGTAATCTGCGCTGGGGCCCTGGCCGCCGGGACAGCCACAGTCTGATGGGTCAAGTGAAGACAAAGCATTATGGGAAACAGCGCAGCAGCCATGTTACGGTAGGGGGAGGGAAAAGCTCAAGTGGGAACAGTGCAGGTGGCAGGTGACTGGGAAGAGGGTTCAGAGTGGATCACAGTGAGTAAACAGAAAATAACAATACAATGTGCCTTTCAATAGTATTCAGTCCTTTTGTTTTTTGTCACATTTTGAGAAAGTGTGGATCCCTGCTCTGAGCATCACCAGCATCTGCATCAGTGCTGTTACAATTCATGTAAGGCAGTGGCTCTCAACAGGCGTGTCAGGGTCCAAAAGTGCATTGTAGAATCATTCTGAGTGAGTCACACAATATGGAAAAAAAACCCAATGCCATTGCTAACACTTCATTTACTACAAGTATTAATGGTGTCCGGATAACACAAATGAAGTCTTTGTAATTCACTAGATGCTCTCTATCCTGAATCGCAAGCATTTTTATACCCATTATATTAATAACTTGACACATATTAACCCAGTCATGTTCTTTACACTTAACTTGTAAGTCCTAACCCTACTAAAGGGCGGATAAACTATGCATTCATGAGCTAATAAGCAACTAATTAGTTGCTAACGTCTGTGTGACGCAAAAACTATATAGTCTAGTATGGGATTCTTTTCAAATTTTTCTCATGTTTTCAGTACAGGTCTGGATACTTGGAAAAACTGGGACCTGTGTGCATCCTTCTCCTGCTTTGTGTCTATCAATTATCCTTCTCAGGTCAAAACTTATTTCTTGTGTTTTTGAGAGGATGCTTCCTCCACAAGTGACACATAAAATCTGACATGACCTCAGTTCACACACAGATAAACTAACATGCCTTGGAAATTAAAAATCTGGCTAATAACTTTGATATCAACTGTGTATATCTGATTTTGGGTTTTTATTAATGCGCATTTGCCTTGTTAAGAGAGACATTTAACTGTTTTGGTTATTATGTGGATAAACAAAACTGAGTTAGTGCTGAATCTGGAAATTTAAAATGTGAATTTTCATGTCGTATACTTAAATGTGGATTATTTTGTGTACTAAATCTGTGCACATAATGTTCATAATATACTCTGATTGCCTATACTGTATGTTTACTTATTTATGAAAGAATGAATTTGCCTTGTTGGAATTCAACAAAAGTGGGTCTTAACTTAATGAGCAGCCAAAAATGTGGGTCTGAAAGTATTACCCATTGAAAAACACTGATGTAAGATATGAAGTTTAGATCCTCAGACTTGTGACAACACTATGAGCAGAGCATGCTACGTATGTAAGTGAACAACAAGAAAAGTGTGGCATCCTGTCAGACCGACACTGACCTGACTGTTTGGCGGGTAGCTGAAGAGCTCCCCTTTAGGGTTTTTCATGGTACATGAGATGGAGCGGTTCATCAGACGGGTCATTCTCAGCTCAGGAACGCTCAGCTTCCCTTTTAAAACCGTGTCTTGGATTAGGGGAAAACTTGGAGACCTACAGACCAGAGAAAATGTCAAAATTAACTTATCATTAAGCCCTTGTTTCTGAAGCATGACAATGATGTGTTTGGCTTTGAAAATTATTGGGCCATGTGTCAATTCTGAGTCTACCAACTAAACATAGAGCACAGCTTTAAAGACATTGCATGCAATAATGCAATAATAAACACTACGTATCATTTTGTGCATAAAAGGCTAATTTGCACAAGGACAAATAAAACACATTTTATTCTTAACCAATATGCAACCTTCACAAGTAAAGGCTGCATATTGATCACAGCAAAAGAGTCATCAGGAGATCCCACAGCACCCAAAAAAAGTCCTCATTAGTGATGTTTGTATAGTTTCATTGACTTTGTCCATTGACTGCAGCAGAGCAGGGGATGGGAAAAATATAGAGTGGTTTTCTAGTTCTACTCTGGCAAAAAAATGATGACAAATGTCCTGACAGACAAGGGACCAGGATGATAGACAAAACAGAACAAGACTCAAACACGTGCAATAAATTGTAAAGTTTGTTGAAAATAAAATTGAACAGTTTCCCTGTCGTGTTACTGAAACAAAAAAAGAGACATTATATAACAGTGCAATGTCCCTATATAAAAGCACAATACACTGCTGTCTATTAAACTGACATTTTGGATACCCAGGTACATCCTATGTGTTCTATATTCCCGTCTCTGACATGCTATGACAGAAAACTGCAATCAAGTTTAGAGAGTTGTTCAAATCACCAACAATGAAAATCGGTTTTCACTTTCACCACTGCTCTAAGTACATTATCGCCAAAGCCTCTTGAAATGATAATCTGGTCAGGTCATGAGGAAGAGAAGGCAACTTAGCAGCTAGTGACCTCGAATGAACCAGGACACAGTCTCTGCACACGAGTAAATGTCAAAATATTCTGGAGTAACAGAGGCTGAGATGTTCCCTCCAGGCAATCTAAGTGAATATGTCACATTTTGAATTTTCATCACTGTGTGTCAGAGCTGCTGTTGTCCTGACTATTAAACATTTTTACTTTTTTGTATTTCCATCACTACCAGTGACTGGATTATTAAACAGAAACATATAGCAAAGCAGCTGTCTTACTTTGTTTAATCAAATGAGCAGAGGTGAGTAGAGTGAACAGAAGCAGTACTCAAGTAAAAGTATTGTTACTTCGTGATTATAATGACTCAGGTAGAAGAATCAGTACTCATAAACATAAGTACTTGAGTAAGAGTATCTCATAATAAACGACTCAAGTTGTGAGTAACTTCATAATGTGGAATTTATTACAGCATCATAAAATACATCCAAACAGTTCATTTTTGTTTATTTCCTTTATATTTTTGTTGCCTATTTCTGCTGACTTTTGTTCAATTTTGTTGCTCATTTTGTTTAATTAATCTCCTTAATTATTTGGATTATTTTTGCTTATTTCATTGCTTATTACAGTATGTTCATTTTATAATTGATTTGACTTTTTTCCATTTTCTTGATCATTTCCTTCACTTTGATGCTTATTTCGTCAGTTTTGCTCAATTTGTTACTTATTTTATTTTTTGATTATGCTTGTAAATTTGTGCTCATTTTGTTCTTCATTTTATAATTAACTTCATCTTGTTCACTTTTTTTATTAAAACCTGTGTACTTATACTCATTGTGTTTTGGTGCACTACAAGTGAGTGGAAGTACTTTATTTCATCACAAATGTAATTGAGTAAGAGTAAAAAGTTAATTGCATCATTTACTTGACTATTTCATCCAGTTTCCTTCATTTTCTTGATGAACTGAATAACAATCAAAATTTTGTTGCCTATTTTGCCCACCGTGTTAATTTTTGTGATTATTTTTGTACATTTTTGCTCATTTTGTTGCTTGGTTGTTAATTTTGTTAATTATTTCATTACTGTGTGCATTTTGTTACTTTTCAATTTTGGTAGTAATAAAGCTAATCTCAGAAATCCATTTTTGTGAAGTAAATGAGTAAATGTACTTGAATACTAGCCCCTCTCTGATATCAGCACACTACTAACACCAATGTGCATGTTGATTTATGGATTGAAATTTAAACTATTTCTATTAACCCACATGCGCTGGCTATCAGACACAGAGAACATAATATCCTGCGCCCATACTGCTGAAATTGTCACTATATGAAAACAAATTTTCAACCAGTGCAATTTTAATAGGCTCTTATGGATGATGGTGTGGGCTACAAAATTAAAATGTGCCACATAATGTCTTGTACAATACAATATGGATTGGTCGATAAAAGAAATTCACAGCAAGAGAGAGAGAGACCTACTTGGGTATGGGGGAGAAGATGCTGAGCCCGGCCCGAAACTTCTTGATTGTTCCTCCGGCTTTGAACCAGCTGTGCCTTTTCTCCTGCTGGGCTTTAAGGAATTCATTACTGAGGTGCTTCCACTGCTGGGAGGTGAACGTGCTCAGGATCCTGCCATGTTACAGAACAGGAGAAGAGAAGAAGAGCAGGGAGCAGTAAATTAAATCCGATTGAGTTTGTGGTTTATAAGTCAATCATTGTCTGTGAATCAAAAAATTACAAAGGCATTCTATCATTGCACATATCAGTGGATACAATTTTGACTTTTTCATTGGAAATTGAAAATCACTCAACAATATTTTGCAGCAAGACATTACTAGTTGTTCGAGATCACATTACTTACTTTTTGAGTTGTAGACCGAGGCTAAAGCCTTCTTTATTGGAGGGTTGAAAGACTTCTACTGACGGCTCTGAGAAGAAAATGACTGATATTATTACACATGGAAGAGATGCACGCCGACTCTCCCTGTAGTACAGTACACACTGTACTCACCTCCCACCATCAGTGAGTGGCATATTACCCAAAGAACCCAACATCCAAACTGACATCTTTACTCACCAGGTCCGTCGAGGTACTGAGAAAGAGAAAAGCGCAGTCTCAGAATAATGGGCTCTGTTCTGATAACTTTCCAAGCAGTCGCAACCTCCTCCTGAGTCAGACACACACACACATACACACAAAGATGCAGAATTAGCATCCTAATTAGGGTAATTTCTCATTGCATTAATAAATGATGAGCAAATACTGCATTATGAATGATGTGTTCCTGCATAACGTCAACATTCAAATCGTAAAGGGCAAAGACAGAGGAGGTGTTGCAGTGAAAGAAGAACGTTGACTCACATCTAAGAAACCAATGTTAATATGAAGATCGATATCCACGTCGTCGATGGTTCCATACTCCCTGTTCAGACACAGAATAACACAGTTCAGTCATCATAGGTAATGAGATTGGGTACATTTTACCCTTCCAACTACATCAGTGGTCTGCAACCTCTACACTCTGAAGAGCCATTTTTGGACAGAGACATAAAAAATAAGTGTCTAGAGCCACAAAAAATATTGCAACCATATACATACGTAGCACATGAAATATCACAGATGTTTTAGCTGGCAACATATCAACACCACTTTTGGTTATTTTATCTGTTCTGATCATTTCGTTAATTATTTTGTTCAATTTTGCTCATTATTGTTAATTTTGTAGATGAGTTGGTTAATTTGTTTGCTCATTTTTGTTCACTTATTTAATTATTTTATTCATTTTTGCAAATTTTGGTTTATTTCTTGGGTTATTTTGGGGATTTTTTTGTTGATTATTTCAGTCATTTCTTTTTATTTTTTGTCCATTTTCTTGTTTATATTTATTTACTTGACTCTATTGTCAATTTTGTTGATTATTTATCAAATATTTTGCTGGTTTTGTTGACTATTTTGTTAATATTTTAACCATTTTCCTGAACTCTATTTATTATTTTAGTTATTTTTTGTGAATTCTGTTTGTTTTTCTGATAATTTCTCAGGTTTGTCAAATTAACTTTGTATGAATTTCCTTTTCATGATTCTGTTCATAATTATTTTATTTTCATGACTATTGTGTTCGTTTTGTAATCATTTGCATCAGTTTTGTCTTAATTATTGTTCACTATGTAGTTCATTTTATTTTTTTTAGTTGATTTAGTGCTTAATTTGTTCATTGTGATTTTGTACTTCCATCACTGGACGAAGGCTCAGGAGCCACTGCCGGGGCCCCAAAGGGCCACATGTGGCCCTACAACCACAGGCTGCAGACCTGTGAACTACAGCCTCAGACAATGCCTTTTTAGAATTAGCAGGATCTTTTATTTACAGTGTCAGTTTTCCCTTGAACACATTACAAATTATAACTTCTGCCTGTGCATGCATGTACTCTACCTGACAGAGACAGCACTCTCAGTGTAAATGTCTTTTACAGCCTCAATATCTGCATCGAGCTGAGGGTGACGGTACAGGTCAGCAGCACAGCTCCCCTGGAAAATTTAGAAAGATTACCAGAGATATTAACACTGAATATTTGACAGAACATGGAAAAACAGTGAAGGAGCTAGTGACACATTTACCATTCTTTTCAATACAGCATGTATGTAAGATTTAACAACACTGGCTGACAAGGGCAATATGATTTAAGCTCATTAATGCAATATTTTTTCTCTGTGACAGGAAGAAAAATAATTACGATGCATGTATCTGATTGGTAAATAGACCGGCACAGACTAAAATGATATACTCATGAATTTTCAATTTTAGACTTCCACAATCATATGTCTGTGATATTGGTTACCAAGTCTGATTGCCTCAATGGCAAGAAAGTTTGACATATATGTTCGTGGTATCTTGACTCCGAGTCAGACTCTCATCTCCTCAGCTCAGAGCGTTTAAAGCAGATCCTGCACTTTCATCCTTATCTTCAGTACACTGCTTTCATGTGCTGTGACTGCATGGAAAAGAGCTTTAAGTCCCAGACTGGATTTACATTTCAATCACAAGCCTTGGGAGATAAAAAAGGATGACTAGCAGATTAAGATCTTGTATGGAAGTGAAACATTCAACTTTACAAAATGAGATGATCCACTAAATCATGGTTCCAAAATACATTTGACAATACTGTATGTATGCCAGCAGTACTTAATATTTCATAGTGTGTGATTACTAAAAAAGTGCAGTGATGCTTGGTGTGGGACACATATACATGTTTTCTATAATGTCTGTGTTTTTAATGGCAGATCAGCTATTTCCATCTATAAAAATGAAGCCCAGTTAAAGCCTTGCAAAACAAACCTTATATTTTATCACGCTTCAAATGAATTAATTTAGTTTGGCTTTCCACCTGCAGGCATTAGGACGCAAATGTCAGTCAGCTGGTCCATCTGTTCTGCACCACCAGAGAAATATATCTCCACAGCAAATCACCATATTACCATGAAATTTAGTCTGGACATTTGTGATCCCCAGAAGGATGATTCAAAAGTGATTGCGGTGACCCCTAACTTTTTCTCTAGCCTCATTTTTGAAACTAAATCTTAATTTGATCAACAACTTTGAACCTTCAGTTATATAGTCTGATTTTCTTTATTCTTTTTGCAAAATTATGTGAATGAGATTTTAACAACATGACAAACATGACCAGTCATTTAATAATCTTGTTATACGCTGATGAAAGATCTTGTCTTTTAGTCTTGTTCACAGCAGATCAGTTAGCACACGCATCTTATCAACATCTGATTTTTTACAATTTATTGGGATAAGTAATGGTAATTTTTTTTTCTATATTTTACAACATGCCATTATTTGGAACCTAAAATTCCATGACATCACCACATAAGACATTTGGATCTGATTCTGCGTTACCTGAATGCCGTACAGGAATTGTTCTGACTCGTTCTCCCCGTCTGACTCCTCGTCTGTCCAGCACTGGCCTTTGATGTCCTGTGGGCCCACATATTGTGAAAGGGCTATTATAGTGGAGCGGAAAGAAAATGCAACCTCTCTATCATCCTTTCATCTCACATCCTTTTAGCTTCCCATGGACAGGCTTCAAAAAAGAGCTTTATATAGCATCTCAAAGGGAGAGGAAAAACTATCATGATTCATTTCCAAATGACAGGATGTTCTCTGAATTCACTATTCAAAAGGAGAATGAAACGGCAAATCAAAAAGATGACTTGCTAAAATGTCACTTTAAAATTAAAAATAGCCTCATATTCTGTCATCTACAGCAAATCTCAAATCCCAGAGGTGTAGCTGAATAAAAATAACACTTAGGGAGCATTGGAAACATTTAAATGGCTCCCAGGACAGCTCATCTCAGCTACAGTGGCTATCATTTACAAATTTAAAATCTTAGCAAAACACAGTTATATAGAAAGCTAGCTATCTTACCATTGGGTCTGTTGTTCATAGGCTCACTCAGACAGGTTTAGGCCTTAGGCTGTTGTCAACCATAGTCGCCAATTTCCCAGTACAAGCAACCCTCTTCACACAGCTGAATTGCAACTTTGGAAACAAAAATTAAAAGACAGTATAAGAACCAAATGGGAAACAAAGAGGGCAGCTCTAGTCATGCCATTCATTGGAAATTGTGCCCTCCTCTTCTTTTCTTTAAATCGTCCGCACTTCACCTTGCCATGTATCCTAGCAACAGCCATTTCTGCCTCCTTTCAGAGTGGCATTAATCACTGTGAATAGAGTGTGTGGGAGATAGCGCTGTACGTTCAGTACCCTGGATGTCTCCATTTCTTTGTTTGCGTTAGGATTTCCATCAATTAATATAAAGTGTTAGAGGCTGATACCACTATAGAAAAATGTCTGCTAATGTTGATGCCATTCATGAATCTACTGCCATTTCTAGCTAGTAAAATAAACAGATGATGAATAATTTTGTAAATCTCAAATTTCTCTAGCCAGAATGGAACAGTGTAGTGGTTTGTTTAAGATAAAATCACGTACATTCGTCAAAATTTAATATTAGAATAATAATGTAAAGCAGAGTTTAAAGAAGCAGTATAGACATTACTATCACAAAAAAATCTACAAATTTTAATTTGGCCGGGTTTAGCGGTAGATTTTGACAAAGCAAGAAAATATGAATAAAAAAACAAGTACAAAGGTGAACAACATCACTGCCATGACAAAGGAAACTACAGCTGAGTCTAGCACATCTCGTGTCAGACATGTAAACAATGGGTATGGGGGCTTTGAACAAGACTCGGGTCTGGATATTAAACCTTCATAATACTGACTTCATTACATTTATCAGAACCATAACCTGAGATATGTTCAGACATAGACTAATAAAGCACATAGGTGCTCAGAAAAATATCACAAATAAAGACACTGTTTTTCAATTGTCATATAGTTGTTATCTTCTCCTTGTCTGCTGTATTTCTAGAACAATTTCCTCATTATCCTCACATAACAGTCATCTACTGTAGTGCACCTGAGTATAAATTTAGCTCTCCTTAGAGAGATTTGTGGCTCTGCTCTCATCTTTTCCAAACCATCCATCTAAACTGTATATTAGTACACACTGCCCCCCTGATTCTCTCGTCTTCCACTTCAGCCCCTTTCTTTTTTTTTGCCTGCTGCCCTGCCATGTCCTCCATAACCCTGCTAGCATCTACAGCAGCCCCTACCACCTCTGCCACCACTCCCCGCCATTCCCATCAGCCAGTCTGTCGTCTCACA
Organism: Pseudamia nigra; assembly: GCA_029823295.1. Taxonomy (NCBI): domain Eukaryota; kingdom Metazoa; phylum Chordata; class Actinopteri; order Kurtiformes; family Apogonidae; genus Pseudamia; species Pseudamia nigra. The sequence goes on from JAQQAE010000402.1 coordinate 30,869, forward strand.
TACCAATCGAGACTCTGACAAACACATCCCCCTCCCCAACCCAGTAATCTCATCACTGTTCCAATTTCACCTTTGTATAAGTATTTAACAAAAACACAGATGCAGTCAGGCAGCTTTCCCCCCTCCCCCTATGCACTGCACCTCCACCCCATCCATCCATCCACACTTACCTCCACAGTGGATGGAGACTCGGATGCTGTCCTTGCCTTAGCTGCTCCCCCTCTTAAAGGGCACACCTGCCTTTCTTTCAGCGGCTGCTTTCCACTGAAATGAATGATCACAATAAACCCATTAAAACAAGAAAATAAGGAACTAAAGCCACAATCCCCCTCGATCCACAGCCTCCGTCTCTCAGTGTGTGTCTGTGAGCAAGCCAGCTGGTGTGTGTGAGTCTGTGTGTTTATCTATTGCAGATCTCTGCTCCTACTGCTGTCTTATATTTTGCCTGACAACACTGAGGGGTCTGAGCATGCTCAGTAGGGGAAGGCAGCTAGTCATGTGACCTGCAGCTGACTGCACTGCTGCTGAGAAATGGCAGGAGAAAAATGGAGGAAAATGGCTCTGTGTATACTTGCATCTCCCTGTGTGTTTATGTGTGTGTGGCTGCATTATTCGGTGTCCATCGATGTGTATTCATGCTGTAGAGGCAGCTTCTGACTCATAGTTATGTGCTTTCATATCTCATCTGAGTTTATTCCAAAAAATAAAAACATGTAAGGAAAGAACAGAGATATACTTCATGGTAAGTTTCAGCTGCAAGGTACAAACTTAAATGCAGCTGTGCATATGCCCAACTTTTTAAATACTGTATTATAAACATATAAAAATTGTGATATTTATGTACACATAAATATTTTATATATTTGTTTGTGATCATAAATTGTATTGCGTCTATATGAGTGACAATAGCTATTAGGCCTTTGAGATAATCAGTATTTACCCTCATTATCACAAGGCACCTATTTAAGAACTAATCTTAAGCATAGACAGATTAATGGAACAGCTGTTAGGCCAAATGCCTGATCAATACATCACTGCAGTTAGATAAAAATAAACCTTCAGGACTCTATATGTACTGTATAACAAAACAAAACAAACTAAAAAGGCTTAACTTCATACAAATGTGGGGGAAATAGTCTGACCCCAAACCATAAACCATTTGTTGTATTTCATATTCTTTTATCATTTTACCTCCTGTACTACTTTCTTCTGTTCATGATTACTCTATACATTACCTGACTGCTGAATCACTGTTTGTTTTGTTCTCTAATAAGAACATTATCCTAGAATTATTGTATGTGATTTTCTTTAATGAAATGATGTTTGTTTCTCGTTTAATGTTTTATTTGTTTGCTTTTATTCATATGACAGGGTGCAGCCACTGTGTAATATGGTCAGCAGCATTAACAGCGTCCTATCTGCTCATCTCATCTCTGAGAATAATCTGAGTATATTCCCAGGCTGTATTACTGTACCGTGTGGCTCAGGTGTTACCATTAATAGTAACTGACAGCCAAGGAATCCAGAGTGGAGATCTGTCTCTCACCCAGACGGGTGTGTCCATCAGCCTCAGTTAGAGAAGTGGCTCCTTGTCCACTCAGACCCTGTGAGCAGTCAGTGAAACAGCACCATGGGCGGCGGAGGCAGCGTAGCCACATCCAAGTAAGAGAACAATAGGTCAGTCAGAGGTTCTGGACTATTAGCCACACACAGTTCAGTAAAACATGAGATGAGATAAACAGTATTATGTATATGTGTCTAGAAGAGCATATGTCAAATCACATTATTTCTGAAGTAAAATATAAATGTTTCAGTCTGAAAGGATCTCTTATTGGTTGGCATTTGTGTTTTGCAAGTGTATTGCACTGTCATATCATTAGAAGAACTGATTATCAGAGCAAGGAAATGAATCATCCTGGTTAATTCTCTGGTGTCTGAATAGGACAGACATATATGTTTGTAATTATAGAACTTGGTTCCTATGAGCCAATTAAATTGTGCTAAGTTAAGTTATGCATATGATGATGAGGATCCTGATGACCCATAGCAAAACCTGCATTTCCTGAAAATCATGTTCCCACTGAAATTAATTAAATAGGAGCGCCTGTACAAGCAGTGGTCGATATTTTCCTTGTGTATGGGTGTTGTTTACTGTATATACAGTTTCAACCTGTATACAGCAATTAAATATTCAGTAGCCTAAATTAAACTAAATACACCGCCAGTCAAAAGTCTGGAAACACCATGGACTTCAGTGTTTTTTCTTTATGTGTAGTATTTTTAATGTTGTACATTAATACTGATGACATCAAAACTGTGACAGGACATGTATGTAGCTATGTAAAAAATGGTTTTGAACTTGCAAGTGAGTTCATTTGTGCCATTTCTTGCCTTCTTAATGTGCAATAAACGATTAGTCTTCTTGTGTAGTGGAAGGGTGGGTACAGAGTCAATAGACCTACAGTATTAGTACTACTACAACTACTGTCTAAATCCATATTATGGCAAGAAACACTTAGTTGAGTAAAGAGAAAGGACAGCCCATTATTACTTTAAGAAATGAAGGTCAGTCAGTCTGAAAAATCTCTATGACTTTGAATGTGTCCTAAAGTACAGTACACTCACCAAAACCATCAAACATTATGATGCAACTGGCTCTCACGAGGACCATCCCAAGAAAGGAAGAACAAGAGCTTGCTCTGATGCAGATGATAGGGTATTAGAATTCCCAACCTAGAAAAATGCCAATGTAAAGCACCTGAGATAGCGTTTAATGGTTTTAGCAACAGCATCTGGGGGCACATTCTAGATTCTTGAGGTTTTTCAGATTTACTGACCGCCATTTCTTAAAGTAATGATGGGCTGTCTTTTCTCTTTATTTAGCTGAGTATTTCTTGCCATGATATGGAGTTGTACGGTAGTTGTAGCAGCACTAAAGGGCTATTGACTGTGTACTAAACCTTCCTTTGCTCAAGAAAACTGATGGTATAAAGCACATTAAGAAGGCAAGAAATGGCACAAATTAACTCTGAGTTGTTAAAGTTGTCATCAAAGCTTAATGTAGCTACTTGAGTCATTCTAAAATATAAGACCTGTTCTGTTTTGTTTAACACTGTGTTGTCTGCTACATACAGTAATTACATGTGTTCTTACAGTTTGGATGTCTTCAGTATTAATGAACAATTTTGAAACTAATAAAAACACAGAATGTCTAGGGTGACACGGTGGTGCAGTGGGTAGCACTCGTGCCTCACATGTCCTAGAAGGTCCTGGGTTTGATCCCAACACCGGGTGGTGGGGCTTTTCTGTGTGGAGTTTGCATGTTCTCCCGTGTCTGCGTGGGTTCTCTCCGGGTTCTCCGGCTTCCTCCCACAACCAAAAACATGCACTAGGGGGTTAGGTGA
>JAQQAE010000403.1:0-34262 GCA_029823295.1 Pseudamia nigra
GCTCTGCCTTTGCCTTCTTCACCTTCCTCACCACCAGAGTCATCCTCACACCACCATCCTATGCTGTCTGGCAACACGCTCACCCACGACTACTTTGCAGTCACTGACTTCCTTCAAATTACATCGTCTACACAAGATGTAGTCTACCTGTGTGCTCCCTTATAAGTCATTAACGTTTATAAGCGTTGTAATCCATGAATTTTCAAATTTACTGTTTTACAAAAAATCTGAAAAAATAATACAGCACATTGTTACTTTTTGATTAAGATGCCAATTTTCAGTTTTTTACTGTAATAGCATACCTGAGCAGAAAAAATGTGGTTGAATGTTATGCCTGATTAATTTCTGACATCTCAGCATGTCAGCTCAAATTTGGTTGTAAAAACATGAATTTCTTTTGAAATGCTTCACTCCTGTTCAAAATGATAAAACTCACAAGAAAGGAAAGACTCCATATTATCACACCTCAGGATGCTGGATGGACTTGGAGACAAATTGGACAGGTGGTCTGTCACATTTGTTAAGCAGTGTACATGTATTTGCCCCATGTCTGTAAATTCTTCATAGATGATGTTAGATAATAAGACATCATAAGAAGATCAAAACATTATGATAGTTAAAATGTCAGTACTTAAAGAGGGCATACCTGTTTAACCTGAAATAGCCATAAAATCTAATACTGCATTTGCAGTGCGTTGGAAATTAAAGGCCCTTTTAGATCACCTGTCTTGTAGGCTTTAACAACGTGCAGCCTGTGATCTGAGAGGTGCTCCACAACTGGTAATGGCGTGGTGATGGACCTGTTTATTGGAAGAAAACTGAACCTCCCAATGTTTGGAGACTTTGAAAGAAATTACAGCCTCAAAGTTTGTGATTAAGAAATTGCTTCATTTAGCTGCTGATGGCCTCTCGCTGTGGTGGTACAGCTAAATCATCCTTGCATTACTGCATATTTCCAACCGCAGCAACAATTACAGCATACTTCATATTGTTCCTAATTTGGCGTTATTAAACTGATGAAATGCTAACACGTTAACACATTCTACAGTATGATGAAAATTTAGGTTATTGCATTTTATGATTTTTACATTATTCACACGGGCCATTTTTCATCAATATAAGATGGGCCTTGCCATTATTTCATAATTATTGTAACGATTTCTCCTGTGAAAAGGGTCACTTTCCAAACTCAGCAAAGACATATCCCTATTAGACTAATTTGCCTACATGCAAATTTTTGTCATTTTTCCCTCATTAAGTATTTATCATAGACAGGAAAAAATATATTCATGAAGCGAGCAAAGGAGCAGCCCGACAGAGCTGAAACTAATATTTTGCAACTCTAATGATTTTTTGCATCCTTAATTGGATAGAATAAGGTTGATATGATTAGGTCAGGATGTAGTGTTTTTCATTAAAAATACATTTCAGAAACTGTATTCCAAATGTGCCCTTGCAATTAAATAATGAATCTGACGCATTCCTTATTACGGACCCAATTAATATCAGAGGCAAGGGCGTAATTTTAATAACAGTGGGCCACGAGGCCTTCATTAGTTGAGTGAGAGAAAGGAGGGATGAGGAGAAAGAAAACAAGGCATTCTCAGGAACAGCAGCCGTCTGATATTGAGCCAATTTTAGTAAGTTATTGAACAGCATACTCTTAAAAGGATCAACATCTCAGACTCAGGGCAAACAGGTAATAACTTTTGTTGTAGTCTCATTTGCTGTGTGTCAGCTGGCAGATAGGGCAACTGGAAATGGAATATCATTTAGAAAACCGTAAGTCTTCAAAGGTAAATCTGTGTTTTGGGTAGGTTGTGACACATGCACTCACTGGAGATGGTGAGCAGGTACGTCTCAGGTACCAACTGCTGTTTGAAGATGCCAGGAAAGCTCCAGTAAGCACAAGTTAAATATCTGTTTGTCATTTAACTTGAAGCAGCCTATACTATGTGTGAGATGTCAGAGATCTTGCAACAAGCTACACACGTCTTCATTACTCAACTACACCTGTGAATCACCATGTATTACTGTTTATACAAAGGAATTCTGTTAGGTTTATGTATGCCAGTCATTAATCTGAGAGACAAAAAAACATTCCATTAAGGCACTTCGCCAGACAATGAGCAACATAGCTGACTATAACATAATTAAAGTACATTTAGTATTATACCTTCAGTTCAAGATGGCAAATCAGGTGAACCTCAATGATAGATCTGTGCAATCAATAAGGCTAAAAGTTTCTAAATATGCCATGCTGTAACTTGTAACTTGGCAAAATCTGACACTGACTCTGTATCTCCCTCCAGCACTCGAACAATAAAAAAAGAATCCACATTCAATAACCAACCTGCAAATGGCCTATTATTATCAAACTTGTAATTTTCACAGGGCGGTCATAAAACATAATCTATTTTTTACTTTCTCACCAATTAACTTTATATTATAGATTTTTCCATGCCATATGATTACTTGAGTTGCTTCAAGGTTTAAATATTACTCTCAGGTTCAGGTGTCAGCAGTGCAGCTTACTGGCTAAGCAAAACGGGTGAGTGAGCCAAGGACCGACGTACCTGTGTGCTCTTTAAATTGATCTCAGGAAAGAAGGGAAAAGAATGAGTTTCCGTCAGAGACCATTAGCCTCAAGTGTTGTGGATAACAGTTGAGAAAGTGGGTGGTAGCTCACCCATCAATTATGCCAATGTTCATAATTGAAATTCTTTAAGACTTTGTCACTTTTTGCATTTACATAGACGCACATCACATCTTTCACATTTGCTGTTGGAGTATAATTGCATCACCCACAGAGGCATTGTTTGGAGATTACAGCCATCTGACTAACAGTAGGTACAAACTAGAAGTGATATCAGTGAAATATCAGATCTTATTTCCAGATGATGAAATTTTGGAGTGCCCTAAAAGCTTGAATCAGCAACAGCAATGCTGAAACAAAGTAAGGTGGATCATTTCTCTGGTGAAGGACACATAGATTGCATATCATTTCAGGCAATTTCTGTGTTGTGCAATTTGTTTGTGCCTAATGCTTTAAATGCAGTCGAGCTCTGAGCTACTGAGAGTGCTAGCATGCTCATACTAGTATTTCAGTAATGAGCCCCATTAATTATGTAAAGGCACTGATGCAGATGGACCTAATTAATTGTCTCCCGTCACCCCCTTGATTACTGTACCTGGAAGGGAGGTGTTAATTTCTGTAATACTTAAGCAGGTATGCAAACTGTTTTGTCAGAACCACTGCTATGACAATGACAGAGTAGAGCACCCTGCTGCAAAGCTCTTTTGCTGTTAAGTCACCAAAAGGAAAGTTTCCCAGTGGTGGTGGTGACATTGTGATAATTGAAGGAGAGAGGGAGAGTTAAAAGGAATCGAGGAGGAGGAAGAGAGGAACAATAGGAAGGGGGGAAGGTTGTGTGGTGGCCCTGGAGATGTTTTCGCAACCTGACTGCATCAACATTTGCGTACCTTTGTGCCGTTTGTCTCCGTATGTCTAGGTAATGGGTTACCAGCGGGTGAGTTTAGGATCACCCGGGGTGCTTTAGAACAGCAGTGTGGATGGCGGGGTGCAAACTTGTTGAGAGTCAATCAGCGTAGACTGGAGTGGTAATGATAACTGCAGTATGGATGTTAATCATAGAGGGACAGAGATGTGTCTTCCTTCTCACTCGACAGCAGTGACATGATGGTCCCACCTGATGAGATGCTAATAGCTTGAATGGATGTTTCATGCTTTTTTCTTATCTACAGTCGCCATTGCACTCGCAACTTTCTTCTTTATTAATGATATTCAGGTAAAATAATTTTGTAAATTGCACCAAAACTTGTACTTAACATAATAAACAAAACAAGATATAATAGAAATTTAGTGCAAACTTTATTTTATTGCATAGACATTGAGACACAACAATTCAATCAAATTTATTTACTATTTTAAGTCAAAACTACTCAGTTGGAAACAAGCACTTAACTGCCATATCGTTAGACTTGCTGTTCAATTAGTACAGTAAAGTGAGTATCAGGTCACCTGAGACACAAAGCTGAGTGCATAAGTCAAAAAGAAAGGTGGACATAGAGGGCAGCAGGCTGTGACAAGATACACAGGAACCGCTGTCACACAACAATAGAACCCTCAGCAGCAGGACAGGAACCCATAACAGCAACACAGGAACACCAGGAGATGGGGGCAGAAGCTGAGTGCTTTAGTGGCAAAAGAGAGGTCGTCCAGAGTCAGAGGGCATCTGTGGTCCGTAGTATAAATTTAAGGGTGGGCTCACCAGAGCTCCAAGCCCTCACCTCACTATCTCTGCCAAAGAATGTTGTGGTAAGGTTTTGTGCACTTATGGGTATGTATTTGTATGCATTCATGAGTTTTGCTGCATGTGCATGAATACATGGCTGTTTACATACATGCAGTGTGCATATATGCACAGTGACTGGGAATACAGTCATACATGTAAGTGTGCATGCAAACCTTTCTGCATCTCACATTAGAGTGGCTTCTTCAATTACAGCGAAGGGATTTTTTTCCTTTTATGTTTTATTTTTTTAGTGGACAGCGCTGAAGGCCCCAATACCCTGAGGCAATAGCAAGCAGGAAGGCAAGGACAGGAGCGATGTAGCAGCAAGCACAGCATCCACAGTCACAGCATTAGGAAGCTCAATATGAGATATGACTGCAAAGTCTATGTGCCTGTGTTCCTGAAAAGGTCACAGACTTTGCTGGGCAGTAATGTGTGAAAGAAGTGCACAGCACTTGAAAAGCAAAAAAAAAAAATCAAGATCAAACACATGTACACATGCTTACCTTTTCATAATTCACACTTAGTACATTGTATGGACATTTACACAAAACATATCCATGTAGAAAAAGTCAGCCTATTCAAAGTAAAGTTTAGCTCTACAAAAATATGTTGCTTGGCAGTTAGAAAATTGGTCTCCACAGTCCTGTCTGATGCTGTGAAATAAGTTTCATCCCTATGGTTTTAACATTTTGAATCCACAAAATTAAAAGCTAATGATATATATATATATATAGGCATGAACTTTCATTCACCGATTACTTAAACTACATACACAGTGCAAATTTTCCACATCTGCCCCTTTACGCACATGCCTCTTCACTGACCTGTGTATGTCATCTGCTGATGTGACACAGACACAGGCACAGCTTTCACTTTAGTTCGGTGCATAAAGCAAACACATCTTTCGCAAAAGGAGGGTTGAGAAGACAACTTGACTGAACTTGATGTAACTTGATTTCTTTCATGGAAGAAAAATACTTTTAATCTATTTAGAAATGTATAAACAGCATTTAAAAGTTATTCATTTTGTGGTTATTTAAGTGACATTGGTTTAACTAATTCCTTTTACCACAGGTGTTACTTTAAAATATGTTTTATACAGTATATCCTAATCAAATTTTTAGCAATTTTCTACTCAAATATTTTATCTGCGTTCTGTATTCCAGGCTGATTGTTATTGGGTCTACATACACACATGTAGACCCATTCTAGAAAGCGATACAATGGTGAAATATTGTCTACAAACACATCATTTCATCTCTTTTTGAGAGACCTCATGTTCCAGCAATAGTGAGAGAAAAAGGAGTGTGTTCTGGTATGAACTCATTGGTGTGAACAGTTTAATTACAGGGAGTGTCAGCCCCATTGCTTAATGTGTCCCTCACAATTAATCCAGAAGGAGTATGTCATTATCTACCAAAGACTGGGTCTGGGCAGCGTTTTCGAACAGAGGGAGAGGAGGGAGTGAGTGAGTGTAAGACTGAAAGCAAGTCAAAACAAGGAAGTGACTTTGCGTAGCTGCACACAGTAGGGTCAACACACAAAAGGATCTCGGTTAGATGCCTAGAGAAAATATTTTATCATCAAAAAATTTCAGAGACTTACATCCTAATAATCCATTGATGAGGAGGAGCTTTTTGACTTTTTGATGATTTATATGAAGCATCTCCTGTCAGCTGTCAAAACATCTCCGGCTGGAAGACATTTAATTGACTGCAGGTTTTCAGTGCTTTTAAAACATTTTTTATACCCGTCATCCTCAACATCCTCTCCTTTCTCCCCTATCAGGCCAAGTCCTCAGGAGTCCTGGCGAGTTTCCTTGCCATGGTGTAATGTGAAACAGAAGGCAACAAATTGGACTGTTAAAGAGTGAGAAAATGTTTCTGCACACAGAAAAAGAAAATTCACAGGACTCATCTTACCCAAGGTTTACTGACCACAGCACCTGACTTAAATCTGTGTTGCAGGTGGAGAAAACATTACTGGATTAATGTCAAATGAGTATAACAGGCAGAAGTTAATTGATTATGTCGGTAAAAGTTATAGAACATTTCCCCTGAATAAGCAGGCCATACTGTGTCGCATACAGTATAAACATTCATAAACACCCTCTGACTCCAGCAAGGTTTTACAGCTTGAACTTGACAGATCTGATCCTTTGTGACTTTCTGTTGTTAGTCACTTCTTTTCCCTTCTCTTCCTTCCTTTCCTTTAAAGAGTTTGACCTTGGCTGGTTCCTGCGGCCCGCAGGGGATGAGGAAGGTCTGGTGATTGTGACAGGTGTCGCGTCTTAACAGCCCCACATGACATCCCGAGGAGAGATAGACATTTGGAGATTTTTTTTCATGAGGTTTTCACTCATAACCTTAAAGAGACAGTGTGTATGTGTGTGCACATGTACAGTATCTGTGAGAGAGAACATGTGTGTGCGCGTCTTACGACTGATCCCCAGCTCTCATTTCGGTTATTGGCTTGGATACTTATCACCTCCAGCCTCCGAGGCCTGATTAGGTTGAAGCTACTCCAAAGTCAAATTTTGGATATCAAAGGCAATACTCAACTTTGGCATCTGTCTGCAGCATCTTAATATGAAGCCTGGTCTGCTGAAATGTTGAGTTTTGAGCATGATATCTTAAAATATGTGCTGTATGAGCTTCAAGTAAGAGAAACATGTTTTCCCAACACATAAGGATTAAGCTGGAGAAGGCAGCGAACTAATTTAGTGGAAAATACAGGTGTTGTAATTAGTGAAGCTTTTAAAAATTGCAGGTAAATGTTCTCTAGAACAAACCTGGAAAAGTAATCTCCTTAAGGCCCTCTGCAAGACAGATATGGTCTGGAAGTGAAAGATGGGCTGCTATCTGAGTTGTTTACTATAGGCTGAGAGTAGGCTTTATTTTTCTGCAAAGAAGATTAGTAACAGTGAATTATGCATATCTTATTTTCTGGATTATCTCAGGCACTCAGAGATACTATCTCACTGGATAATCTCTTTTAAAGTCGTTCAGTTTATTCTGACTGTAAATATAGTCATTGTTGCTTGTTTATTTTTTTCTCGAAGTCCAATTTGGTTTGTGCTAGTTTTGGATGTGTATGATGGCACTTTAACCATGACTGCTCAAGGTGAAATATTTATAGACAGAGATCTTTCCTTCATAGGCACAGTAATGAGTGAAGGGTAGATTGAAGCTACTGTAGCATACTAGGCATTTTGTCACTGTGTGTGCATTTGTGTGTATGTGTGTTCCTGAACGCAAATATGAATGGGTGGCCTGTCTTGTCTAGTGGTGCGTTTAAGTAGACACAGACCTTTGCTTCAGCCAAATCAGGACCAACACAGACAGTGTGCATCCATGCCATTTTCAAGCTGCTCCAATTATATCTGCTGACTGTCTACATATTGGCCAAATTTACAATAATAGTGTATCTATTTCCATTCTAATGGTTGACATTGCTTGGCTTATCCATGCATGCATGTCGGTGGTCTTTTATGGTTTCTGGTTTCTGTTCCCAGCCATGTGCAATGTGGTGTAGCCTGTCTTGGCCTTGTATATATTGTATGAACCCAGTATGTTTGTATCTGTGTGTACTGTACGTACATGCATGTGCATAAATATCTTTGTAATTGGACATGTGCATTTGTACATTCTGACCTTGAATATACAAAGGTTATGCTTATGTGACCTGTGCCATGACGCCAGTAGAGCTGTGCATATCGAGTGAAGACAGGAAATGTCTGTTGTTTCATATTATGCTCAGTTGTTTATACCACAAATCACACTCTTCACAACAATATTTTTCATCCACTGGACTGCTTTTTTTATTGTTCCACACAGCACAGATTCAGGCAGGAAATATGAATGAATGCACCAAAAACATGGAAGAGAACGGGGCCATTCTAACCAGGAGGAGGGCGCCGACTACCCAAGACAAAGCAAGGCATGCATACCTTAAAGAGAAGTTATCTAGATAAAATCATGTTTGATTGATACTTTATTGATCCCACAAAAAGGGGTAAATTCACAAACAGCAGCGAAGTGAGGTTGCGCCTTGCAGTTAAGGGAAAAGGGGGGAAGAGGGATACAAGAGAGTAAAAAAAACACAGTTTCCAGAATTAGGCTCCAAAGGAAGCAAAATTATGGTCACGTACAAAAAACCCTCACACATGCACAATTAGCAGACAAGTTACTCACACATTACATTGACAAAGCAAGGTCAGAGAGAGTTGGGGTGTGTATGTAATGTGCATATGATCAATGGATGCATTGTGTCGTATCAGTTCTGATATGGAAGGTCAAGAATCCTTTCTCAGTGCAAATTGTCCAGGTGTTAGGTTCCATGACGGTTACCGTGGCGACGTGTCCATAGAAAAGTTCACCTTGACATCAGTCAAGAATCCTTCCCAAAGGCACCTAGTCAAATGTTAAGTTCCATGATGCCCCACCACGGCGGCAAACATGTCCATAAGAAAGTGCAGTTCGACCCCTTATCAGAGTGTTGATGAAAAGCAGGGGGAGGGTGATAAAGCAGAGCCATTCTCCAAGCAGCGTCTTCACCAAGGAGAGAGATTACCGTATTTTCTGGGTAATATGTCGCTCCGGAATGTTAGTCTCACGAGCCAAAAAATGCATAATGAAGAAGAAAAAAATGTGTATTAGATGCTCTGGAGGACAGGTCGCATTTGTTCAGGGAACGTGCTTCAAGCACTTGGCCTTCTGGCTGGGCGGCCACTCGCTTGACGCCAGAAGCGAGAGCTCGCGGCTCACCTCCCCGCCTCACTGGGTAAATGACGGCACCGACATGTTTGGTGTTAAGCTGATGGCAGGTATGGTTGTTACCAGTAATGTCTACATTTTAAATTGTCAGTAATACAGATGTGGCAAATGAAGGCACACAAGCCTAGAGCGACATCTAGTGTCTGCAGTGTGACAAACGCCCAATACTTGAAATATTTTAATATATTTGTAGCCCCGGTATATTTGTTGCTCACCTAGCCAGACTATGCAAAAAAAGGCGACATGTAATCCGGAAAATACGGTACACACAACCTGTGAAGACCGTGAGAGGGAGCTGAAAACAAAAACAAGATAAGACGGTCACACTTTCAGAGGCAGAAAGAATTTACCTCCTCATTGCCCAATTTTATATTTCCTTTTTTTTTACCAGATCCCAAAAGGTACATCCTATTAAGAGACCCCAGCAGCCCTGTGATGTAACCCACCCTTTAATTTAACTCAACAGAAATCCTGTTATGGTTCCGAATAGATAAATGTGCATCACATCCTCAGTGGACAGCATCTCCAAAAACACATAAGTCCCCATGCGTCCATGGATCCTCACATGTCCAGCAGCCGCTGTCCTCAGAGGACCCACGGGTTCTCCTTGACGCGTCCTCCTGTGTGTCAATTTCATTGAGGTCCAGCTGGTCAATTCCGTGTTGCTTTGGGTTTTTAGGGGGAGACTCCGGCAGAGAATGAGCAAAAACACACAGACATAGTAAGACATAGCAAGCAGGGAAACGGGGACGGGAGCAGATAGAAATGTGTCCGCTCTGTCTGAAAGCCAGAAGAGAAGATATGGATATTGAATATTTGATGTTTTGTTGCATGCTTCATTGAAAATTTAGTGATAAAGGTCAAAAAAAGAAAGAAATTTAAGTATGCATTTATTTAGTATATTAAAAAAATGTGCAGTTCTAATAGATATTGTTATCTGGATGTTAAATAGCTTACTTGGACTTAGTGATTTTGGTTATACCACACAGCTCTGAAACCCTGTAGTTATGTATTAACATGTGTGTGTGTGTGTGTGTGTGTGTGGGTGGGGGTGTGTGTGTGTGTGTGTGTGTCCATGTGCCTACATGTGGCTGTGTGCCTAAAACAGTCTGTGTGTGTGTGTGTGTATGAACTCAGTGCTCAGCAAACAGGCCTTGAACCTGGGCCAGCTCTGTGGTGGTGATGGTGGAGTGCAGGGATTGACCCTCTATAGCTTAGAGAGCCTCTGCACAGTACACACTACTCCCCTCCCCATCTCCCCACAATCCTTGCCTCCCTCCCTCCCCCATTCCCTGCTGCCTAGCCCCAAGTGCCCGCAGGCGCTAGAGATGCACGCATGCGTTTCCTCACTATGTGAGGCTTTGTCTGTTTGTGAGCAAGGATGTACAGTATGTATGTGTGTTAGCATGTAGATCAGCGTTACTGTTTCTGTGTGTGTGCACAGATGAGGATCTGTGGACAAAGAAGCAAATGTCTCTACCTCTTCTCTCACTTGGCAATAATCACTGATGCTCCTTTCTCTTGAGTTTTTTGCTTTGTCTTCACTAACATGCCAATTGTATTTTCATGTTGTGCGTGTATTTTGTTTCATAACGTACAGAGAAATATCTGAATTTGTGCAGCTCAACACTCAGGCAATGGCAATGTGGTACCCATACTAAAAACAATTGAGGAATATGATTTTGCTAGTTGAGTTTAATAGGCAAGCAATTCATCTGATCACAGAGATTTAATGTTTCATTTAAATGTTTAGTGGAGCCATTTACATGTTTCATTCAGTTTTAGTTGCCATGTGTATTTATTTTGTTACATAAAGGTTAATTCCCCACTCCTTTGAGTAAAATAAGCATCCATAACCTTTTAGGCCTCGTCATCTGCAATGGATCTTGTAGGTGGTTTATTTGTTCCTCCAAAATTTTATAAGCTAAGAAGAGCAAGTGAATTGTATAACACATGTATTTTTTCATGCGTGCTGTGAGGTGTATTATGAGATAGCTTTCTATTATATTGTATGAAATATATAAACATGGTTGATAATATTGTTTAGGGATGTAGGTCTGCGAAAAAATGCAAAAAAAAAAAACATCTCAAAGCAGCATATGCATTTATCCTTATGTCACACCAGATACCACAACATTCAGAGTTTTGCAAACCTGTACTGCATTGCCTCTCATACTGTATGTGCTCTAAACTACTTTCATTGTTTTATGATGGACTATGCTGATGTATTTGTGCAACAACCAGTGTGACTCTGGTTCATCTTTAGCACCATATTAAATTTTAATTAGCTGCCATAGAAACATGTGATATGGCACCTTTTAAAGCATTTCAAAGCAGTTCTGCTCTTCCTGAGATCCAGCTTTAATAAAACATGCCAGTTCTAGACCATAAAGCCCAGCCCATGCACTGTTTCTTTTCCATATATCCAAATCCAAACCTAGCATTCACACTTTTCTCCCTCACTCTTAATCCACGCTTTTCCAGTTCAACTTCCAGTACTATCCTGAAAGCTCTCACAAGCAAATATTCAACTCCATTCCCAATCCTGCCTCTTTTTTGCCCCATTCTTCTTGCCAGAAACACCCACAGTCCCATTCCAAGCTGCAGGTCCAGCACCATCACGATTCTCTTGTCTCTCAATTTAACCATATCCCCCACTCCAAAATGCTCCAATCGCTTCCCTAGTCTCAGTCCCAAGCATAGTCCCAGCCACAGCCGGGGCTTCCATGTGCGACTGACACATAAATAACCAAGCCTGTCCGCCACCCAGGCAAATTCAAATGCACCTGTCAAAGTGATGAAGCACCCGCCCGCAGGGAAGCATTGTTTACATTTTCACTCCACTCTTCACAAAAGTGAGATTCTAATTATTTTCCCACTGTAAATTAAAGCCAAGTAGGACAGAACTACAAACCAAAAAGGATCATGGCAATGGCAGGAGAAAACCCAACTCCTTCTGTGTATGAATTCCTTGAAGAGTAAGAAAAAACTGGAAACTGTGTGTGGGCAGTTATAAAAAGAAGGAAGGTCAGCTGAATTTGTCTTTAAGTGGGGAAAAAGAGAGAGATTGACATAGAAGGGAGAAAAGGGACACATCGCATTCACACAGGCTGTGCAGCAAGTCCACTTCTGTTGTGCTCATTACAGACAAGGTCTAGAGGACCTGAACAAACTGGAATGTATTACACTTCACATTTCATACATAATAATGTGCCAAAAATGTGCTGCATTATTTTTCATACCAATGGATAGTGAGAGAAAACGACAAGGAGAGAATGATAGAAAGAGATTCAGAGAGGGAATGGAAAAATTTAATTAGTCCATGGGAACATGCAAATGGAGGTAAAATTGGAGTAAGGTAGACCTGGGGAAGTAAGAGCATGAATGGTAATGACGGTTATCTAGTTTGGATCAATCATTAAGGGATGAGGGGGACTGGCAGGACTGTTTGTGCCCATGCCTTAGGCTCCTATCCTGGATCGTCGCCAGCCCGGCTCAGCCTGTCTGCCCATGGAGACTTCTGTTTTCATAAGTCACACACATATGTACATATAGTGTCTACTGATATATATCACATACAAATGCTTTTAAACAATGAACTGAGCAGACAGTCACTACAGCAGCTTCAGGTTTATTTCTCCGTATCATTTACTCTTGGGGCAGATGTGTCCCTGCTCAGTCTTGTTTTCAACAGTGGTGGATTTAAGAAAACATTACATGACTCTTAATGTTTTCTCATTTGCTCCTAAGGCTCCTGATTAATCCCCACTTTGACACAGTGTTTTGAAGTTTTGGCATCAGTGTGAAGTGGCAGTTTTCTGCAAGGTCAAGGGGTCAAGCTTGAGAACTGTTTTCACAGTCAACAGGGACAGGCCAGATGCAGTTGCAAATAAATGCCTGTTTTATAACGGTCAACTCAAGACACTGTGTTTATATCCAACATGTCACAAAGTGCATAAAAAGGTCAGACAGTGATATTTGTGACACTCAAGGACATATGAGGCAAATATAAAATACAGTGTACCTTTCCCAGACATAGCTATTACCAGACCTGTCTGTCACTCAGTGAAAAATTGCTATTTAATTCCCAGAAACTGTCTGCCCTCTTTTTAGCTATTAGTTGCAAGTTTATATCCTAAATTAGTTATGAATATAGGTCAGTTTTTAAATATACTGTAACACATAAGAATACCCCTTTTATAATGTGGTGCATTTATCCTTTATCTCTGAGGCAGTGATGTCTATTTTTTGTCCTCAAACTAGCAAATCGGCATGAATGTCATGATGTCTGTGACAGCAATTCCAAATCCATTACTGACACACTTTATATTTGTATGTTGATAACAAGTCACAGTATCTTTTTAAAAAGAAAACCTTTCAGCAGACTTGTATGTTTAAGCGCTGAGTACTTTTATTCTGCATTCATATGTGTTAAGGTATGATTTGGAAGGTGTGAAATTGCATCTTTTTCCAAAAAAGACAGACAGACTATATTTGTGAGCCATGGAGCCTTGTCTGCAGCTGTGCCATCCTCACTTCCTGTGCCCCTATCCCTCCCTCCCATTCCCCATGTGCATTTGCGGTAATGTCTACAAATCCTGAAATTTATGTCCCTGCTGGAAAACATGGTTTGCTGTTTATAGTCCTCCTCTAAAAGAAATAAGGCCCGTCTCTCCTGATGCAAGTCAAGGACTGATGCAGACTCTATCAGATTTCTAAATACAGACCTCAACAATAAATCCTGACTTGATTGGGTTTGAATTGGGTTAGCTCACTTGAATGCTATCTGCTTAACCCACAGCTGGCCTGTCTGCTCCATGCAGGCATTGAACCTAAATCAGTCACTTAGTGCTATCAAATGGAACAATGGTGGAGTGGAGAGAGCACTCAAGCTAGGGCTAGAAGCCAGGCTAGCACCATAACACAACAGAGCAGAACAGAGTGGTGTAGAGCAGACAGGCCTTCTAATGCTCTTTCCTTTTTGTGTCTTAGCAATGATACATCCTGAGAGCCATGGTGCATTGCATGAAATGGCATCACCCAAACCAAATACACAAACACCTTTTCAGGCTTTTGTCTAGTCTTGTCAAGTGGATTTCACGTGCTAATTAGCGTAGGATGATGGCATGGCTAACATCAAAAAAATCTATTTTCATGCAAGCCAAAATACATACACATGCACACAACACAGACAAATTTAAGCAGGTGTGTTTAACCGAAGTGACTTAGAGTGTGAAAGCAGGATCCATGGTTGTTGTATCACCACTGTACAGCTTGTTTTTTTCAAATCCTGGCCACACTTCCTGTGGTTCCACACCTGGTCAGCAGAGCCAGGAAGGATGTTTTCTCACTGAGTATTTTCCACATTCGTGACTTTAAATGTTTATGAATTCTTACTGCAACATAACCAACTGAGACCCATATTGTATTGAAAGACTTGGATTTTCTGCTTACTCCCGGTTGTGTTTCCTCATAAAGAAAAAAAAAAGCACCAAATCAACATACACACGCTATCCAAACAGACTGATTGATGCCTTGCAGAGGTGCTGATTACTCAAGGAATTCAGGTAATCAGTTTCCCCCAGTGTGAGCTGAGGCCAAGCTGGAGGCAAGGCACAGTTCAGGCGATTTCACTAATGAGCGTTTGAATTAGCGTTGAAGAGATGCATCCCCATTTTGCCCTTATACACATACATAAAAGCACATACACACCTTCCTTACATTTTCATACTAGTATTCTTTCTCTCTGCACTCTTTGACATTTTGACAATGAGGTCCTTTCTACTCATGGGGCTGTCTGTTTCGCAGCTTATGCAATGTCTCTAATTACAAGAGGGGTAATGACTCCCACTGTTTTCTCAGTGAAGTGCCTAGAGTTGTGTTTGGCTAACCATTTTTAAGTGTGGGGTGACATCGATACACCACCAAATTAAACCTCTCCTTCAGCTTGACCCTGCCACTCACAGCCTGCTGAATGAGTTTGCCTTTTTCCTTTTTCTGTATTTTTAGACGAATCATAATTACGCAGCCAATTAGGGGGTCACCTTGAGTTTTAAAAACTACTTGGAAAACTTCCTCCACTTTGAGACTGACTGTGTGTGTGGCTCAGTGTGTGTGCATCAGGTTTTACTGGTTTCATTCTTTGGTTTCAGAGTAAGTGTGAAGTTTATCGTTAATTACGGTGTACTGTACATGGTGACCTATAGCCAGTGGTGTGTAGAGTCAACAGAAACAGGCCTCAATTGGAAGTACTGCTACTTTATAATAATAATAATGGCTCAAGTAGAAGAAGAAGTACTCATATCTGTAAGTACTTGAGTAAGAGTAAAGAAAAGTATTCCACTCAAAACTACTCAAGTGCTGAGTATCTTCATAACGTGGAATGTATTACAGCATAATACATTTTTTGTCTCTTTTCATCATTTTTGTTCATTGTGTGGCTCATTTTATTGATTTCCTGCTCAATTTTTTGAGTATATTGTTCATTTATGGTTTTGCACTCCATTATTTTATTCATTTTTGCTCATTTTGTTGATTTTCGGCTTAGTTTATTGATTTTATTGTTAACTTACTTGCTATTTTTTTCTTGCATATTTAATTTTTCTCATTTCATTTTGTTGCTCATTTTTGTACATTGCTGTTCATGCTGTTGCTCATTTTGATCATTTTTGAAGTAAATTGTTTATTTTGTTCATTTCTAGCTATTTTTCCCCTACTCATTGAGTTGTGGCCAAATGTGACTGAGTTGAAGTACATTTTTTCATCTTAAATGTTACTGAATAAGAGGAAAACGTATTCTGAAAAACAGCTACCGAGAAGTTTTTTTTTTTTAAATAAGCTACTCAAGTGCATGTAATGGAGTAAATGTGTTACCCACATCTGCCTATGGTGCATAGGTAGGAACAAGCATGCACACAAACTTGAATAGATTTTACACATAAAATATAGTTAGGTGTGTTATGCTGAGTGCAAAAATACTACTGTGTTTAAAAAGGTGATTTTGGTCTCTGTTTGAAACATGAATTCTATTTGGAGCAAAGGTGTCCCAAAATATGAAATATGATATAATAATGTGACTTACAGAATCAACTTAATGGATGAGATCAGCAGACAAGTAAGGTTTATGAGCAGACACTATCAGAGAGAGAGCTTCTATGATCTTCACACATGGACAATTTCAAGTTACATGACCTATATAACATGTTACACGCTCTGCTTGCTCCCCCTGTCTCACCCTAATAGAGAAGGGCAGCATATTACAGGTGTGTAAGCTCCCCATGCACCCCCCCCCCCACACACACACACACACAAAGATTCATAAACAAGGCTGCCACCAGGATTATACATAATGTATGCATGATTGCAAACACAACCTGTCTCTTTACCTGCCACTGATCACGCCCCACAGGACTCATGCCCTATGAGGATATCCAGTGCTTATCCAGTAACTGTAATTGTATTCATGAACCGAAAATATAAGCACTATAATTTCACTGGTAAATTTCACTGGCATCCTGATGTTTGGTGTCTCTTCATCCTATCTGTGCTTCATTAGGTGGCCATCTATGACTATATCTGCACAGAGGAGGACCCCATGGTGGGCTCATCAGCACTCAGTGATGGCCAGCTGAGGGAGGGTGCCACCTTACCAGAGGGTGAGACCAGCACCCATGTGGCTGTTTATACCCTGTACTTAAGTGGGCTCAAACAGAGATACAGGCAATTCCTCCGACAAGCAGATGGAGCTATTATTGAGGTGAGATCCTGCATTGACACACTGTTTATTCTACTATATCCAAATTTATTGCTTTACTTATTTTCTGTTTGAATGCCTCAGGGAATATTTCTGTAGCTTCAGCTAAACAAAATTAATAATTTTGCAACCGGCCCATTGTGTTAAAGATCCCCAAAGTTTGAAAATGCATTGTTATTTTGTTTTGAGGTCAATATAAAGTCACTGTGTCAAAGAAAAGCTGTAAAAATATGGATTATCATTCCTGAGAAATGCTCACAGCAAGATGGCAGAATTCTGAACTTAAAACTAGACACTTTCATGGGAATTTGGAAAGTACCTGCTACTCGTGGTAGATTCTGTCCTAAATTATAACACCTCCTACTGTAAGTCCCATAATGTGATAATCGTGATTTTTGTGGTGACCTCAGCCCCTCTTGTTGGACAGGCTTACTGTGAATGTTTCAGCTTGAGGATACTCCTCAAACAGAGTCAACTATTTTGCAAACTGTTGCTCAGATTGTCAACATCATTCCACCAGGAGTGACAGGAGGTTTGTCTGAATGCCCTGATATAATTTTTTATGTAGGTTCAGTGTAACACAGGGCAGGCTAAACAAGTTGAACAGAGACATCTGCTCTGATCTAACATGGGAGTTAATGCAACAGTTGCATGGACCTTCTGTCACTTTGAGGCGCTGATTTTAAATCTTGCATGTCACTGGGCTTCGGTTGTCAGATTTTCTGAAAGAGGACAAATGTGGCTTCATTTCTGGTAAACTTGATAAATGCTTGCAAATGGGCTCAGTGTCACAGAAGTTTTAGCAGAAAATCTCTGTAGAATTTCAGGGCCTTTCTCCGCTCTGTCATTTACACTAAATGAACATTTGGTCCCATTGACTCCCATTGTAAACTCAAAAAAAGTCTGAAAATCACTCGAAACTTAAACTGTAAAAACTTGGTGAAAAACATACCAGTTATCAAAATAATGACACCAAAAACATCAAACGTTTTGTGTTTTGTGTTTTGTGCTCTACTCTATGTTTATTGTAGCCTTGTGTGCAACTATGATCCCAGGTCACCTTGGGCATGGCCTGTGGTTTTCTGATGAAAAGTGGATAACTACAACACCTCACAAGTAAATCAAAGGATGTGTGAAAGAATTAAAAAGAGGCTTGTAGAAATCCAAGAAAAAAATTGTCAACACCCTTACAGATGTATTTAATGCACATATACGGTGTAAGCGGTGTAGATAAAAATTTAAGTGTCACTAAAGGGGGTCTTTATGTGTTTGAATAAAATAACTAAAGAGTGCATAATCCTGTCATGTCCTGTTATTTATTTATTTCTGCATCTGGTTCAGTGTTAAAGCATGCAATGTAATGCAGATCATCTCATTAATAGAAATAGGACATATGCATGCAAAGTAATTTTACAGCATTCAAACTAATTTGAAGGAAAAAAGACACATGACTCATGTTTTATGTACTAATTATCCAATTTAACACCAGTTTGTTCTGTTTCACTTTTTAATTTGAGTCTATTTTCTCTACTTTCAACCAAGTGCCATAATTTAATTTTATGAAATGCAATGCTACTTCACACCTGTTAGTGACTTATACATAGCTCCAATCTCTGACAAGACATCCAGGTCAGAAACAGACTGATTCACAGATTGCTCCCTAATTAAAAGTAGTGTTTTGTGACAACTGCTGCAGTAGCAAGAATTCATTCCTTTCCTCAATCATTTTGTCAGTTCCCCAAGAGCAACCTGGATTATCGCAGCAAAATTAATATTTTGAAGTTTGAATGTCAGAGGAATGAGAAAGGAGGGGGTTATACGCACTAACAATTAGCTCTGAGGCTCTGTTGCGTTCTAATGGTTCTCCGTCATAATTTGAGTGATGGTGAGTTTATGTGAGTAAACACACAGCATGGTATATTTATTACTGGTGTCGGACTGTCTGTGTGTGTATGTGTGTTGCCTCTAGACCTGTGCGTAGCAGATGAGACATCTGGGGGGAGTTGTTCGTAGCCAAAGTGCACACACATTAACACAGAGACTCCACACAGGTCTTTTCTTTCTTGAAAAAAATACCTCCAAAAACCTATACCAGTATGGTTTCTCTAAACACATAAACGCAATGCAAGTGCTAGCAAATAAGCAGCTCAGGGACAGTGAAAGAATGAAATTCTGGCATTTAAACTGTGAGAAACAATTTCTACCCTGCTGTGTCTCTATTCTTAACACTGTGAAGAGGTTCCTTAGAGGCCACCGTGAGTGATAGAAAGGTGTTGCTGTCCTTGGAAAACGCATACACACTCTAAGTCTCTCTCAGTTTTTCTTAGTCTCTCTCTTACTTTCAGTTGCTATCGGTCACTCTTTTTTCTCACACACTGTGTCCCTTGGGTGTAGCTGTCTGTTCCTTGCAACTTAACAGGCAGGGACCTCCCTCAGTAAGAGACGCCGATGGCATCCTCTTTCACCCCCTGGTAGTGGGGAGTGATAACACCAATGAGCAGCATCGCAGAGAGAGCACGATGCCATTCCTCTTTGCCTTGCAGCATGGACCCCCACTTTGCATATTCAAAACTAATCCTCCCCTGAATATATAGACTGGTTTTATGTATAGAGGAAGATCTAGGAATCACCAAAGGGCATCCCCAGTACTCCGAAGAACACTTGAGCTGATTTTATTAGTGCTTTATATAATTTGTGAAGTGATACAGACACTGCAACAGGGTGCTGTGTACAAACTGGCTGTAAGATGTAAGGTGACAGCTCCTCAGAGAGAAATAACAGCAATACAGGCACTCCTACAAAAATTAAATAGATAAAAAAATATAGGATGGCACAGAAAAAGGCTCTGTGAGATGCAGTGTCCACAGTGATGCAGAGAAGTTCCCTTCTGTTCTTAGATTTATGACATTTTCAAGCAATTTTATGGGTTTTCCTGCACATGGCTTATTACTGTATTCACTTATCTGAATAAAAGCATGTTTTATGGTGATGTGGTTACCATACTAAGCACTACGTATCATTTATTCTGTTTCAGGAATAAAGATTAATGTAATTTGTAATTGTGCCAATGATGTATGCAAGGCATACTCTCACAGGCATGTATTTATGGCTACATAAATAACTGTTAATTTTTACATTTCATACATTTATTTTGTGTTCTCATCTGCAGTGTATTATTTGTGTGTATATCACTACTTTAATCTTTTTTTTTTAATTACAGTATGGTTGATATTTGAAACAGGTGGACAACAGAGATAAAAATATGTACTGTATCTTCATTTGGCTTTTTAATAACGTGACTCCATTCTCAGTCTCAGTTAAAAGACTAATCCAACTACTTAAGAAGTCTGTTTCCATTTACTGAGGAAATATTGACGGATGGCTCATTTCCTTTAAAGAGCTGTGTTTTTGCAGACAGTGTCCTGGACGCTAATGCCCCGAAGGATCAGCTCCTCCCTTAGACTAACATGACCACAGCTCCAGGGGCCAGCAGCTTTGCATAATACCGACACATTTACACCCAAAATTTGTCTAAACGAACACCTTTAAAAGCGGGTCCTGGAAGAAATGCCCTGAGCTATAGACACTGTTACACAGTTTGGAGCGAATAAAACAGTGAAGTGTGTCCTGTTTGATTTGCTAGAGAGTGTGTGACTGAGCAAGAGTCATGCGAAACTAATATTTCTGTTGTTTATTCAGCCACTATTGAACCGGTTCTGCTGGTGGAACTTTTTTTCTTTCTTTTTTTCTGGCTTGCATCATTAGCAAGATATGGGAATGAAGTGCAAGGAGTAAATTTGAAGTTGTGAGTGTATAGTAAAATATCATGATAATGAAGTCTTTATTGACTTGTATATTGAATTCTGTTTAAAGAAAGTTAATATTAATGATCCGTCATATGCTCTCATTCGGTGCATTGCCCAAGGCTGGTGTAATATTGACCATGTTGAAAGAATCTTATAGTTGAATCACAACAATACAAAAAGTTCAAGTAACGTTCCCATCAGTGTGCTCCAATAAAAGACATTAAAGGTAAAGTGAGGTGTAGCTTTTCAAACACTCATTACCTATAAACAGATGTTCCACAGCTGCCAACTCACAAAAAGCACTGCTGACAACAACTGTTACACTGAAATTATGCAGGGAAAAGCATCTATATAACCTAGGACCTTCAGAGAAGGCCTCATAACCACTCTGTCTGAAGAAACAAGATGGCTGATGAAGAAATTAATGCAGGCAAAGTCATTATCTTCCCTCCTAAAACCACAGTGGGTTTATGTCCCCCTGTGTCGTTTTTTCTCCCGGGCTAGCATTTAACTGTCGATGGACTTATAAAAAGATAGGACAAGCCAACTGTGCTCCTTTTGTCTCCTTCCTCCATATGGGAGGCAGCAGCATATGCAAGAACTGGCTCAGCTTCTGTAAAACTTCCATTAAAGATGCACAACTAAGGCTTTGCCAGCTTGAATATTACCTCTCTCCGCAAATTATTTATGGCTCGGAAAAAGCGCTGATGATGAGCATCTCCTGCGACTTGTATAAATAAAAACACTTTTCTCTGCAATTTCAGCTCTATTTTTTGACAATGTGCTTAACCATTTGTAGAAACAAAAGGTATGCAGTTTATTCTCAAAGGAAGTAACTTTGTTGTATCCACTATTTCAAGCCTCGGCTTTTCTGATCAGATAGGCGTAAGCAGGAAAAAGCCTTGAAGATGCTGCTTTCATAAGAGACACCTCATCAACATGAGATGCCATCAGATCTCTCATTAACAAGGACTCTTTGTCTTGAGTCTCCATGAGTCAGCCCTTCGTCCGTCTGCACATGATGACTCTTTGCCAGACCAATATTGACCTAATTTAGCATGCAGAGAATATGAAGAAGTTAACCTTTCCAAAAACACCTTGCAGCAACATTAATTGACAAACCGCATCAGTTCTCCCCCCTACCCCTCTTTTGTAATTACTCTGCCGCACGTTTGATTGCCGCTGCGGAGCTGAGGACCCACGCTTCATTTGCCGTGAGGTCATCGCCAGCCCTCAGAAATATGAATATGATTTATACAGGAAGTGAGTGCACTCTGTATAATGTGTATACTGTGTGTGTGTGTGTGCGTGTGTGTGTACTGTCTTTTCTGCAAGTGATGTGTGTGACTATGAGAGAGAAAGAGAAAGCAACAGAGAGAGGGGAATGTCCTTGGCTTAGTACTGTATGTTGCATGAGGAGATTAATGCCTCCCTGGCAGCCATATCTGCTTAGCAGGAGGACTTCTCCAAAGTACACTGCATGTAATTATCTGGCAAGTTTATACTAGTTTTAGATAAAGAAGCACTCTTTGGCACATTTTTCAAGTTTGCTCAATTGCTCCTCTATCTGTGTAATTTGCAGTTTGCAACTTTAGAAAAATGCCAGCACACATTTTAACAGGACTATTTAATGTTACTGGTATGAAATATAGAGTTGAATGTATCTGGAAAGTTTTACTTAATCTATCTTTCTAGTAAGCACACTTTATTTATTCATAAATAAATGGTAAAGATATATGATGGGCCATTTTATCACAGATCAAATGAGATTTAACATGTATTTCATACTACTAAATATAAGTAGGCCAACCCAGAGTTGTGAAAGCTGTTTCCCCTCTGGGACGAGAAATAGTTTGCCATATAAAGTCTCCATTTCTGCTTCTCCTCCAAGTTCATTCCATCAGGACAGAGGTAGAGACTATGCATGACAACACTTCTCACAGGCCTCAAGGAAAATTGAAGTTCTCCTGCCAATCTCAGTCACTGTCATCCAAGTTTAACCTGTACTTTGTAAATGCTTGATACATAAGGCCTGGGGGTCTCCTGAAACAGTTTGTCATTGTTGTACTGTTCATTTATTGGTAAGTTTCTGTTCATGTTGCCTGGATGTGTGGTGCTGAGTGTAACGTGTTGGGGATTTTGCTAAAGGTGATTGGTGACATGGAGGGGGTGGACAATGCGACAAGGATGGTCCCCTCAGGTCAGGGCTCTGAGAAACAGATGGAGGACAAGGAAGGCACAAGTGCTGCCCACCAGCTACGAAAACGAAAGAAACTATTTGGACGTAAGTGCTGTTTACTGTATCCTAGCTGAATCACTATAGCCTAGTAAGAACATTAATCATATTTTGTAAGAAGCACAGCACATTATAACATTATATTTCAACAGCAGGTTTGAGAACACAATGACAATGAAATATTCTGAATATTCTCTTAACCTACAGATATGAACCTCTTACTTGTACAAACATTTCACCTGATGTTTGTCGTATTTTAAATGGATATTTCTTGCCCTCAGGGTCCCATCGTGTTGAGCCAGTTGGAAGTGGGTGTGGCTCCAGTTTTGCGCTGCACGATCTCAGCCAATGATATCAAAGCAACGACAAGGATCGTTGGATCACAAACTCATGTATGTCAGCTCACATCAGTTTGACTCAAGTTCTCTGCAAAATAGCAGAATTCTTACATGGTTTAAAAAGGTTTTTTTTGTATATTTGGGGAACTGAAACGTTGAAAGATAATAAAAAGAAAATTTGCTTAACTTAAAGAGGAATCTAATTTCAAAGTGTTCTGTGTACACATATATAAGTGAGGCCATTACCTAATCATCTACATTACTTCTGCAGTTATAATGCATGCATACATACAGTACTGTATGTACATAGTAGAAATAGTAGAAACCAAATATTGACTCCTCAGGAAACCAGGTACAAAATGTGGTGCTATTAGTTACGTTGCTCATGTATACTACTTGTAACCCTAATAAACAATGTTCAGCAACACTTCTAATGAATGCAGGTTGTTAGGTGTTCACTGCTTCCCCAACACGATGAAAAATGAAGATTCTAAAAGTCACTAATCAGAATACGAGTGATAAAATATCAATATTGGCCTCACATTAAGCAGGATAATATTCAGGCCAGCTTGATTTGTATTGAATATGTGTCTGCTAGCTGGTGCTCAGTGTAATGAAGTGGCTCACAAATCAGGACATAATGGCCGCCTACTTACACATATTGCTTAATTAAAGGTTGTGAGCTTATTAGCATGTGTCTCTGGCACAGGGCACAGGGAGATGAGGATTGGGACTGATGTCGTTGAGGGCCAGGCTTTAAAGGTTTTATAGATAGCTAACCTATCATACTAAACCCATACCCTGCCCCCCCCCTAAAATCGGATCTTAATAACCTGTCATTTTCATTGATGATGATTCTCCTTTATGAGCAGCCATTACAGATCAAGTTCTGGGTCTTCTTGGATGGTGATGGCGGTCATTCACACTCGTCATTACCAGGAACACACCTTACTTTGGCCTTGAAGTTGCTCTTCATCACCATGTTTAAACCATCACGACCATGGCCCTAGGCTGCAGGGCTCACACCAGTGCATACAGACACATGCACACAAATACACAAATACACTCTACTTTGCTTACGTCAAAGCATTCAGCCCAGTCCAAGCAAGTATGTGTCAGATTTGCAGAACAATTGTAGGAAAAAATGAAATTTGTGACAAGTTGACAGATATTTTGATGTTTACCAGTTCATCTGTAATATTAAGTGAAGAAATCACATAATTATATAATTCTATTGGGAATTAAGTCACTGTGTGTCTCAGATGCTACAGATAATGACATTTGCTGTATTTTGGTTTATTTTAAGCATCAGACTAGATGTGTATCCTGTCCTTCTGTCTGCCTTTGACACTATCCAGAGCCTATAGAGCTAATGCCCTCCAATTAGAGATCACTCCATTAACAGTGACAGTACCACACCCCCCAATTCAATCAGCCCACTAATGAACATTAAGCAGAGATGCTGCCTCTCAAAGATGACATGAAGCTCCCCTCCTCTGTCTCTATCCTATTTTACTCCCTCTCTGTGTACATTGTTTTATTCTTTTTTTTTTTTTTACCAACTTTACCATATATTCTCTGGACTTGCATGTATGAAGACTAAAAAGCTAAAAAGCATAAATATTTTATGACTTTAGTATTTGTTTTGATGTTAATACTTTAATATAAATCTATAAATGTTGATGCATGGCTTTTATTTCTCCTGCTTTCTCCGTCAGTGTGATGTTTTTTTTGAGAGTAGTACCACTTTTGCAATTCATCATCATCAAAAAAATACCCTGCACAACATTTTCCAACTGGGGCCACGGCAGTGCAGATGCAAAGGGGGCAAAGGTATTTCAATGGTTCAAATATTTGATTGTTAATGACAAACACCATTTCACCACAATTTAAATTTCAAATTGATCCCTGGGAGCAATTATTTCTGAGGGAGAGAAACATGCCGCTAGGTCTCTACTCCACACATTTGCTGATTTAAGTTAAAAGAAAACCTTTTTGCAGAGCTATCATAAGGGAGCTGCAACTTTTTGAAGTAAGTGCCTGCATCTGCTTAGAGCGAACCCAACCTGGGGATGTTGCTGGAGAGTGAGAAAAGGGGAAAATAAAACATAAAAAGAAAAAAATAACACTTTGTCTAATTCTATATTTATGTAGCCCTCAGCTTGAGGTATTCACATAAAACAGTTTGTATTCAGAAGTGCTGCAGTGATCGTTATGCTGCAAGTTGAGATCGGCAACTCTTAGGGCACTGTTGGCGGGTGAAGCTCAGCCTGATTCATTTGAATTAAACTTAGCCAACTATATAAAAGGGATTCAAATTTCCACTTTTGCTGCTTTGTTTTCTTTTTCTTTCAAACCTTTTCTGATTATTTGAAAGGGAACTGCTAAACCATGTCTTTGAACTTTGAACATTGACTGCTTTTGCATACACGCACGTCAGTATTTACTTAACTACAGTACATTGTGGCATTGTTCTGTTTGATGTCGAAGTGTAATTATATCTTGTAAAGTGTAGAAGCACTTGAGTTTTGATGCTCTTTGATATGAGAAAACCTATAATATCAGTCAGCGACAGCACATTCAGATGAACGTATATTTTACAGGTGTTCACTGCATCAATCTTAAATATTAAATTAAAGCACTGTTTTGTTTTTAACTGTTGTCTATGCTACGAGGCTCTCAGTGATTTTTTTTGGGAGGATGGTTAGATCAGGAGTTAGTCTAATCAGTTCAGTTCAGCAACTGATTTCTCATTGTGACATGAATTTTAGTTGGCCCCAACTGTGCGTAACCTGCTACACCAGTTTTACAGTGGCATTTATGTCACTGTTGTAGAACAATGATATGCAAAACAGATATACACTCCAGACCTCTGTCAGGTTTTTCTGCTCAAGCTGTATTCTTCTCCACTGACCCTGAACATGATTTCCTGGTGCTTAAGCCGTGGAAAACACACATGGTGTACAAAGATGTCAACATCGTGCCATATTTCTGTGGCATCTGGATAGATCATGTGCCTCCCTGCACACATATTTATTTATTTTTCCAGAGTAGTGTCAGGGAGGCAGATGTCCTGCTCACAGGAAAAATAATTTGTGGTGAAAAAAGGGGAGGTGGGGGTAGAGGGAAAAAATATATGAATATGCAAATCTTGTCACAGTGTGGAACCTTGTAATGAGTGGGAAATGTTGTCGCCATCTTTCATTATGCAGAGGTCATTGCTTAATGCCAGGCAGCTGGGCCCAGCTTCTTCTCTCTTTGCTCCCCCCAACCTCCCCTGTCATCTCACAGCAACTTGAACCAAACTGTAGCCTGGCACAAGAAACAGAGAGGTCACACAGACACAAACACTAATGGAGGCAAATATGTAGAGATGCACAACACACCCATACTCTAAACACATCCTCAATATTGCAGTTATAAAAAAAAGACCTATATATGAAATGAATAAAAAATAAATAGTTTGTGCCTGTGTATGCTGCATGTAACTTTGTATAAAAAAAACTGCACTGTGAAACCACCTGGTGTAACTTGTACTGCAAAATTGTTGTGTGTGAAGCTTTACAGTCATTTCTTTTGAGTTGAAAGTTCAAAGGTGGGCTCTGGCTGCACCACTCGTGTTGTAGCTGTACTTGTCTCTTGCTCTTCTTTTGATCAACGTGATTGTGTTTTGTAGATCGCTGAGACAGCTCACTGCTGCTGTGCCTCCTCTTGCAACAGCTTTCCTGAAATTTCCGCTGGCGTCTGCCCGACATTGAGCTATGAGACTAATCATTAGGTAAACCCATCTCCCTCTCTCTCATGCACTCTTCAAATAATCCTGGGTTTGAATGCTAAAAATGTAATGAACTTCACGGTTCATTGTGTCTGACATTGCTTAATTAATGGGTGCATTTAAAGTACATAGGGCCCCAGTAATTGATTTATATGCATGATTTGCACATACAGCTGTTGGTTCCTGTAGGAGACTCATCACTCAAAAAGTGGCTGTGCTGATGATGGGCTGGCTAGGTAATATCAGGATGTTCTGTTGCCCAATCCAACCTCAGGAAAATAGATAACTAGTTTTTATGTTCTTACATTTTCCTTTGGGATTATCTATACCTACAATTTGTAGATGATGAGTTTGCACGTTTCTGACTAACCCTTTCTCCCAAAAATGCAGCATGAATTAATTTTTATTGCCAGGATTTACCTGATCATGATACTTGGACCTAGTCAGTTCTACACCACACTGAGCAATTAAACGTCCTCACACGAACACAGGGTTTCAGTTTGACTGTCGCTCTCTATCTGTCTTTCTGCCTGGTCGCTTTCCATATGGACAGCTTGCACTGCTGTATCTGTCAGGGTGGAGCTGGACATCATCAACAATATCACCAAGGCACCTTATGAATTTGTGAATGAGAGACTATCTGGTGGGCTTTCTTGTGTTTTAGTTATCTGTGATATTTTCTATATATTATGATTATTCCACCACTAACACTTGAAAAGATGAACTTTTTTTTAATGACAATACACAGAAAAGGTGCATTTTTACTCGGATGAGATATCCCTATTTGGTTTATTTGCTAGAATAGAAATATCCCACAAGGCTCTGTGCATGGTGCTGAAGAGTCCATGCTACGGCAACTATGCATGAATGCATTCAACCGTAGTGAATAAACATTATGTAACTAGACTAGCTGAGAAAATGCAGTGCCAATTGTACTGTATGTGACTCGACCTTATCTGTAGAAAGTATTTTTAAAACAAGATCTCCTAGATATAGTGTGTATGTAATTTTCAGTATTTGGACCACACTATGTAATGGCTAGTTTGTATAAAAATTACATGCAAGAAGGTCCACAAACTTGATTCAGTTGCAAAAGTCCTGTTAAAAGGAACAGATCATATTCTTACACCAGTAAAGAAATGGACAGCATACTGTATATACCAACAAAATATGCAAACTTCTGACCTTCTGAGAGTGTTACAAAATAAATAACAGTTGAGAATTGCAAATCATACACAAAGTAATATGTGCAAACTTTGAGCTCAGCTGATAAACCGGATTTTTATTAGTGGAGGTGTATGGTAATTTCTACAGTGCATGAACCTTACTTTTAGCTGCTTTACTTTAATCTGCTGTTTCTAATAATTCTCAGAGAACTCACTTGACTTGCTTGTTAAGTGTCATGTTAAAGCACCTATTTTATTAACTGTAGCTAAATAATACAGTATGAACCTAATGACTGTTAAAAGGTCCAGCTTTTCCTCATAGTGAACCCCCACCTGTGCAGTGTTCACATTTAGCCTTCATTGACTGTGGCTTTTTATGCTTAGTCCAGGCATACACAGTAAGGTTATAATTATTGTTTTCTGTTGAGCTCTGGAGGTCGCTGGCCCCTAACCATTATTTGGTTTTGGACAGACCCTCTGTGGAGCTCGGATCAATCTCTCACCTAGAGAACATTCGAGCATATTTCTATCACCAGCATATTGATTTTTCCATGAGCAGGCCCCTGTTGTGTGTGTGCATGGTGTTTTCTTGCACTGCGCATAAGGGATGCAGCCTGCAGCATGCACAAACACACAACTGCTTCTTGCATGCGTACAAACCATACATGGGCTAATACAAATGTGCAGACATATACACAGCTACACACACATACTTGTTCATTTATTCATTTCTGTAGACACCCATAGGCATTTCTATGCATAAAACGCATGCATCAGCATATTTAGTGGCTTTAGATCTGAACACACACACGCACACACATGTATTCCTTGTTAAAGCAGACACCAAGTGAACCATGTCCTCTCTGGGGCCAAGTGTCTCACTTTCTTTATTACACACACTAATCAATATGGACTGACCTGGTGTTGAGGCCTGCCATCTTTCCTCTGCTGCCTTTCCCTCTCACTTCTCATCCCTTCATCCACACACCACATTCCATTATTCATCTGTCCTTTTCATACCTTGCTTTTTATTCGCCCTCCCCTCTATCTCACATCTCAGTCACATTTATCCATCCATGGATCCATCCATCCACATCCCTTCATCTTACAATGAAACCATCACTCCGTAGACCCAGGCTTTTTTTGGTCCCTTGCATTCATTTGATTCAGAGGGACGAAAAAAAGATATACTGAGTGAGAAAAAGGAGTGATGAGGATTAGAAAAGAAACAATGTGTTTGTGTGTGTTTGTGACATAGATGGAGGGAAAGGGAGAGAGAGAAAGGCAGCATTATTGTCATCTATAACATGGCCGGACAGGGGAGGGTGATTTGGATTTAAATAATGTATTAGTTTTTCAGAGCTCCCATCCACAATGCCTCACAATACTATGAAACATAATAACTTTAAGGTGAGTGTGCTTGTGTGTGTGGACTAAAAGAGACAGAGAGGCATGGTATGAAATTGAGTGTCTTTCAGATGCAAATTACGTTTCATATAAAATAGTTTTATACAGACCAGTTGGGTCAAATTGCATTCATGCTGTTGTTTAGCAATAAAGAAAAGAGTCTTGTATTGTTAAAGTGTGTTACACGCACACACACACACCCCCACACAAAGTCATGTTGTAGACTGGAACTGGAGCTGTGAGCTTTGGTACTGGTGCGTTGAGACAAAAGAGGTGGTCGGGCAGGGAGGGAGGGGAGATAAAAGATTGTGCTGGAATTTGTCAAAAGCCAATAATCACTCTGGTGCCGGAGAGGAGTACTATATCAGAGCGCCAAATCAATATCACATTACTTTGAGTATGGGAGTATATACAAGACTCATCAAATTGATTATTTTTGATGCTACAATGGCAGTTTCATTTGCTGGAGCCCTCGACAACAACTACTGTTCAATTACCAGGGCTGTGTGTGAATTGAAAAAAAAATACAACAAGACAAATGGATATTTATTTGACTAAAATAAAGCTTTGCCTGGAATAGAAATGAGGAATGGTATGTCACAGTCAAGCTCTGGTTAAAAGATGACTTGTTTCATCGGACATTGAAATTTCATGAATATATTTTCCAAGGGCCCCGGAAAAACAGAATTCATCATCAAGTTTGTACAGGCCATAATGTCACAGCAGAGATTAGTCAATTTCCTAATGTACTGTGCATGAACTGTGCCATTGTTAAGCATATGCCTCCCCTGACTTGGTTAAAGAGTATGCTGGTTCTACGAAGACTACAGTGGTTTGTTGTTTTACCAACATGTAGGTCTATTTTAAAGCCATTGATGATAAAAAGTATATAGGGCGTAATTTATTGAAATGTTGAAGATTCGTCTGCAGTCCAAACGCAGTTTCCGTAGTTTGGAAGGGCTGTGCTTCCGAAAGTTGTCTCCTTAAGTAGCACCAGTCCAACTGTTGCTAAGAATGGCTTGTACCAATGAACTCCTTCTCCTAATGGCTCCAAGTCTCCAATATGGGGCCATCAGGAGAGACAAGGCGCAGCGGCTCCTTGGATGATTAAAAAGTCATTTCCCTAACTGTCCTCCCAGGATTTGCAAGCTTTTTTTGTAAGAAAACATTAAATTGCTCCAATCAAGCATAAACGTCTCCTGCTTGTGGTGTAATTTGTACTGCTGTTCGTGTGGTGGGTGCTTATTTGTCATCCTTTTCCTTTGGCGCTTTTCCCAACCGCCTTGATCAACAATTAATGGTTGAAATTGCTTCCCTGTTACTTATGGCTATGGAGGCAGATGCAGCAATGCAAAAGAAAAAAAAACGAAGAAAGCTGTTTAATTGAACAACAAAAATAGGCAACTTTATTTATGGAATATTAAACTAATATCTACTTGTCCTTTCACTTTCTCTCATAGCTTCATACTCCACTCTTACAAAAATACAGTATTACAGCAGTGGTCCACTTATTCTTTCCTGTCCACTTTATTCCATTCAATTCTACTTCTCTGTCTTCTGTTTTTTCCCTTTCTCCCCCCTCTGTTCTTTCACACAATGACCTTTAGTGCTCTTTTCTTCATTGTGGGGACAGGCCGGGGCCTGGCATCTGATAGAATCAATATTCTATTATGATAGTGCGTGGAGCGTGTGGGGCTTTACAACTCTGCTGTAATAGTCTCTCTATTTCATCCCGTGGCAGCCATGGCCTGAGGGATCATCCAGGCTTCTCCGGGCTCTATGCTCCCAGCATAGCCCCATTTCCATTAACATTGCAGGCTTTTGCCTACCAGGGGACAATCTGTGTGACCGATGGATGGGATTGAGAAAGAGTCCAACCAGGGTGCAATGTGTGTCAATAGACTGTGTAATAGCCAGACCTGGGTGAAATGTTAGTTAAATGGTTTTCCAGGTTTTGAAGAAACAATAGGGATACTATCATGTTATCTTGGTGCCTTTCCCACTTTGAAATCTTTCTGTGGGTGATTTCAAACTAAACCATGTAACAGTGAAACCATTAACCAGTTCAACAGATAAAGCTTGAATATCAAATCTGTATGATGAGGACACTAAGGTGAAATATTGAGATAAATTGTCATCATTCCTCTTTAATAAAAATGTCCTCCATTTTGATGAGTTTTAACTGTGACAGATTGGTAATGGCAGATAGACACAGAGACTGCTTTTTAAAATAGATGCGCTGTGCATGCACTGGATTTAGATCTTGACCGTGTGCCATGTTGCCCCCTGCACCATACTCCGGCATGTAAAACAGTTGTTGATTAGAGGAGTCATGGGTCACATTGTGCAAGCATGGAGGGAGTGCTAAAGTGAAATGTTAAGCTATTAGAGATCATAGCACCAGGCAGACCCCCATAAAAGATTCATACCATTACAGCTGCCTTTCGCGAATAATTAACTAATGCAAGTGTTTTACTCAGCCAAACGCAGTTAAGGTTTGAAAATCCCTGCATTCAAATGTCATTTGGATGTGGAGGTATGATGTGAATTTTTAATCTCAGGCAGTAAACATTATGAGGTTAACAGGGCACACTGAAGGAAGCAACGTGGTGTCGTCCTAAGAGGTTTCCATCAAAGGTTAGAATCCATTTCAGTGCAAAATGTCAGCATTAACTGTAAAATGCATTAGAGCCAGACCAGTTTCTCTCCTCTGTGAAGTTGTTATAATGCATAATATTTGTAAAGCCACAGAAGTCAAGAGTGGAACCTTTAAAACATGTGGTCAGTGCTCATGTGCCCTTTGTGCTTCTTTTAAATTTGCCTGCTTTCATATCTATTGGAAAATACCAGCAGCTTTTATGCTCACACACATTCAGGCCCATTTACTGTTGATGTATTCCCTTTTCTCCTGAGGAGGAGTTGTCCCTGACAGTACTCATGTACGTTTCCCCCAAAACTCCTCCCCATCCTCCCCACTTGATTGAGAGTTAGGTGACGGAAGGTGTGTGATGAGGCCCTGCTAGTCTCATATTCATCATGATGTAACCGTGAGCAACCCGGATCTAAATTACCTTCATCTGGCATCATTCCAGCACATGCTATAAATGAGGTAATCGTCCTTGACTATAAAATTTGCATTTTCAAGACTTAATTGCTATCATTACATTTTTTGCGTAATTCTATTAATTTAACAGAATGGGGGATCAGAGGCTTTTTTATGGTTATAATTTGCAGTAAAACAATACATTCCCAAAGTAGGAAAGTCTCAAGTAGAAAAAAGGTTTAGCAGTGCACCAGGACTACTTTGGCCTTTCATTATGAATTTCCATTATCTTTTTGCATGTAAAAAAAAGGGATAAAAAATACAAATAGTCACAAAAAGTTCCACTAAGATGCCATCAGACAAGAGGGAGCGTGTGAGTAGCTGAGTATTAAAAGCTCTCTCTCCGGTGAAGTTGGTTAAAGACAGGAAATGCATCAATTGTATCCCATCCTCATTGTGTGGGCTAACTGAAGCTTGTGTCTTAATAATGTGGAGCTGAACTATTTTTTTCTACGCTTTTTTAAACGTCGGCTGCCTCCTTTTGTGCGTATATGTCCGAGATGTCAGCTGCGCTCAGTAGTGCCGTCCCTAAATAGTATGGTGGAAAGCATGGCAGATGACACGGAACAACGGAGCCATCAACTCCCATTTATGCTTCCTGCCGTGACCTTGCCACACACGTCTGTGAGGTTCAGAAGCGCGCCAAGCTATGTGCCAGCAACATTCTGCAACCCGCTGCACTTCCTCGCACTCTGCCTGACCTTAAAAGTGTGGCCTCAATTTGATAGAAGCCTGCAAACACACACAAGCACACACAAGCATTCTCTTCCCTCTTATATTTTGCACCTTTGTTGCACTGCTCCACTTTTGTCCTACTGGATTTTGTTTATTATTTTGACTAAAACCAATGGAGATTTCTTCATTGGTCCTTGTGTCAGAACTATTTTAGATTTCAGGGGGAAAGTGGGGGATTCGTCCTCTTCAATATCTGTAAAATGTCCATTTTTTTCCCCACCAAAAAACATTTTTAGTAAATTTTGTTCATTTTGATTTAGTGCTTGTTGAGTTGATTTTCATGTAGTCAAAATAAACTAAATGAGTTAAAATCAACTAATTTTTCATTCATTTTGTTGCTTGTTTCATTTCACTCACTTTCATTTCAGTTTCTTGATTATTGTGTTCATTTTTACACATTGCCTTGATTATTTTCTTAATTTTTTTCATTTTCTTCAGTATTTTGCTTATTTTTTTTACCCATTTCCTTAATTATTTCATTCATTATTATTTATTTTCTGAATCTTTTTTTTGCTTATTTTCTTAATTTTAGTTTTTTCTTCATTATTTTGTATATTTTTACTCCTTTTGTTGCTTATTTTTGCTCATTTTGTCTATTTTTTTTTCTTGATCATTTTTGCTCACTTCATTATTTTGTTCAATTTTGCTCATTTTCTTGATTGTGTTGTTGGGTTTTTTTATAATCTTTGTTTTAGGTTATTTGGTCAGCTTGTGCATTTACCTGGCTAGTTTCTTTATTTTGCTCAGTTGTTTTTTGTTTTTTTTTTTTTGCTTTTGCACATTGAATTTTCTTGATTTTTGTTGAATTTCTTGAGTTTTCTGCTCATTTTTACTAATTTTCTTAATTAT
>JAQQAE010000404.1:0-34256 GCA_029823295.1 Pseudamia nigra
GCTGTCTATTTTCTGTAAAGCACTTTGGTCACCTTCGGGTTGTTTTAAAGGGCTATATAAATAAAGTACATTACATTTGTTCATTTTGTGGCTATATTGTTAATTTATTCCTTATTTTGTGTTTTTTTGGCATTTTTGTTCATTTTGAGACCATTTTCTCCAATATCTTGATGTTTTGGGCATTTTTCATTTTTTCGTGATTATTTTGTTTGTCATAGTTATTTTAAAATTATTTTGTTCAGTTTTGGTCATTTTACTCACTGTTACCTCTGCCAAGGAGTGGTGGGGTTTATGTTTTTGCCTGTGTTTGTCTGTCTGTCTGTTAGTTACTTAGCAGGATTACTCAAAAAGCAATGAATGGATTTTGATTAAACTTTTAGGAACAATGTGAAATGGGAAATAGTACA
This sequence comes from Pseudamia nigra, assembly GCA_029823295.1. NCBI lineage: Eukaryota > Metazoa > Chordata > Actinopteri > Kurtiformes > Apogonidae > Pseudamia > Pseudamia nigra. The sequence goes on from JAQQAE010000404.1 coordinate 408, forward strand.
GACAATTCGATTCTGGTGGTGATTGGAATCACCATTTCAGAACATGCTCTTTTTCACGCTGGACTGAAGGTGTTTAAATTGCTTAGTAGTTAGAACAGAGCTGTGATTGACAATCACTGCTTGCTCACTTGCCTACCAATCAAAATGCAGAAGGGGTGGGACATAGGAAGAAAACACTGAACTTCTCTGCACGGTGATGAAGGGGAAACTAACTGACAATTCAGTTTTTGATCTAACGCTGAAGGATTTCCATGATTTTGTGAAGGAAGTGAATGTCCAGAATATCTATTGCAGTTTTAAACGTTACTGTGTGAAAAGGACATTGATACATGACGCCGTGATGCAGCCACACACGCATGCACGCACCTCCGACCCATTGATTACGCTGTGACTACCTCAGTAAGAGGGTCAACAGCGAACTTAAAAGTGCAACATGTGTCGGGATGTCATTAAATTCAAGGCTCTTCCCTGAACTCTATACACTGTTCATTTTTCATTCACCATCTTGATTAGTTTGTTCATTTTTTTTATTTGTTCATTTTGTAGCTGCATTGTTGATTTAATCATTATTTTGTGTTTTTTAATCATTTTTGTTCATGCTTTCTTCATTGTTGTGATTATTTTGTGCATCTTTTATAGGTTTTATATTGGTCATTATAAATTAGCAATTAACCGCCTGGAGCAGAGTACACAATAAGTGGGTGTTGTGCAGTGAGCTGTTATCTACCGCCGCTCTCTCCTGAAATAGGGAATCCAAAAACAGAAGGTATTAGAGTTGGCAAAGCAGCAACAGCAGAGCAGCAGAAGAAATAATGTGTCACTCAATGAGTTTTAAAACACATGTGACTGTTTAGTCGGTGGCAGTTTGCAGGCTGACAAATAGAGCAGAGGCCCCAAAAGAGGGATTGTCCTAATGGGTGAGCAACTCAACACAAAGCTTGTTTAAAGAGCAAGCAGAGCTCAACTGGTGGGGGTAAACACAGCTCGTCACAATGACACAATGAAAAATAGAGCTTCCTCCACATATGGACTTAATAATTAACTCAGGATAAATAGATTAATAAATATTCCCTGGATCTGTTTATCAGCAACTCAGCAAACACAGGCGGCACGAGTTACGTCGATTCAGTGAATCATTATTTTTATTTCCAGCTCTGGATTTAAACCTGGCTGTGTTTAAAAGGAATTGACCTCCAACCCAGTGACAGAAGAAAAACAAGCACAGTAGGTCACGGGTTGGTTCCTCTTGCTGCTGCAGAACACGGCAAAAACACTGCAAACAGCGAACGGGAGAGGCCGAGAGCACACAAATACCTGAGAAATCACCAGGAAATTACATCATACCTTAGCACTGAGAACACAAGTGAATCAGTAATCCGATTCCGGTGAGCGAGTTCAATAAAAGCAAAAAAGTCATGCCTTTTGGTATTTTGTGGATATTTGGCTTCAGGCTTAAGATACAAGTTATCTATAATCTGACAATAACTGGGGCAACGCAGCAGCAGGTGTGTAAATGTCAAATGTCAGGGTGTTTCTGCTTTATGTTTTGTGACAGGGATGCAGAGAAAGTGATCTGAAAGAACATGGCATGAGCCTGATTCATATCAAACCTGTGGCTCCGTCTCATTATGCTGTCTGTGCTTGTTTTGGTGCTAAAACCGTGTGAAAACAGCACACTTCCTGATCGCTGCACCTTATCTACATCCTATCTCTGAGTCAGGAGGACAACCTCAAGTCCTGATTGTTCGCCTGTCAATTACAGCTTTACACTTCAGTGTCATTCTACAGCCGCTGGTCGGTTTAATGTGCTACTAGATTCCTGAGAAAATGACTAATTTTTATTAGCTTATGAACTCTCTGCTTCCCCTGCTATTTTGGTCATTTTTTGTTCATTTTCTTGATTATTTTGTTTATTTTCTTGATTATTTGGTACATTATTGTACATTTTCTTGATTATTTTGTTTATTTTCGTGACTATTTTGGTCATTATTGTTCATTTTCTTTACCATTTTATACATTATTGTTAATTTTCTTTAACACCTTGTACATCATTGTTCATTTCTTGACCAATTTTTTCAATATTGTTCATTTTCTTAAATATTTTGTTTATTTCCGTGATTATTTTGTTCATTACTGTTCATTTTCATTACCATTTTGTAAGATATTAATAATTTATTGACCGTTTTGTTCATATTTGTTCATTTTCTTGATTATTTTCTTCATTATTGTTCATTTTCTTTAACATTTTGTACATTATTGTTCATTTCCGTTAACATTTTGTACATTATTATTCATTTTCTTCACCATTTTGTTCATATTTGATAATGTTACTGATTATTTTGTTCATGTACGTGTGTTCATTTTCTTGATAATGTGGTTCATTATGGTTCATTTCCTTGATAATTTGGTTCATATATGTTCATTTTCTTGATAATTTGGTTCATATATGTTCATTTTCTTGATAATTTGCTTCATTTTGGTTCATATTTGTTCATTTTCTTTGTAATTTGGTTCATATTTGTACATTTTCGTAATTATTTAGTTAATTATTGTTCTTTTTCTTTACCATTTTACATTATTGTTCGTTTTCTTTAACATTTTGTACATATTTGTACATTTTCTTGATAATTTGCTTCATATTTGTTAACTGTTTTAGATTATTTTGCACACTTCCTGATTGTTCACCACACATTTACAGTTTTACAGTTCAGTGTAATTCCACAGCCACCGGTCGGTTTAATGTCCTACTAAATTCCTGAGAAAATGACTAATACGAGTTAGTTTATAAACTGCCTGCTTCCCCGAACAATTCAAATTTAATTACCATCGCCTCCTCACACATACAGTACTTCACTGAGGTGATGAGCTGCAGATAACCACCAGCCACGGGCCATAGATACACAGTTTTACCTGTATCACTCTTCCTGTTTGATTTTCTGACTATTTATTGAAATTTCAAATGTCAGTCATTTCATTTTCCGTCTCATTTTTTTGCCATTACTGCATATGTTTATGAAACAATTATCAAAATAATTAAGGGGATAAAGAAACGTGAACCAAGTAAGCAGCAAAATGAGCAAAATAAGCAACAATGTGACTGAGAATGAGCAACATGATACACAATGAAACAAAAATAGGAATATTAGGGAACCAAAAATTAAAAAAAAAATAACAAGAATGAACCAAATAAGCTGTAAAATAACTAAAGAAAAAAATGAAAGAATTTATGTATTATGGTATATTTGATGCTTTACTCCTTAAATGTAAAACATAGTATTATGTATAAGAATCAAGATTTTTGTTTTTTGCAGTTAAGTCAACTAAATAATCATTGAAAAACAAAACTGTATAAAATAATCAAGAAAATGAACAAAAATGAGCAACAAAATAACCATACTGTACAAAAACAAAACAAGACAATCCCCAAAATGAATAAGATAATGATGAAAAGTGAACAAAACAACATAAATGAACAAAAAATGACAAACTACTCAAAGCAATAAAAAAAAGACAAAAATAATCAAATGTAAGTCAAATATAAACATAAATGTCATGCTAGGTGAAAAGCAGGATTTTTAGTGGCCAAATATTTACAAATTACAGATTTAAAAATAGGTTGATTAAGGAAACAAAAAATGGCCAAAAGTTAGCATAAAAATAAATAAAATGAATCAAAAACTCACCATAAACTTATATAACAGGGGTATTTTTACTATCTGAATTCACGTCATAAAAACAAATTAAACAAACAAAAACTACAGTAATGAATGTACAAAATAAAGAAAACTTACTAGAAAATGACAAAATAATCAATGAAATAAACAAAAAATTACAAAAATTACAACAAAGTAGTCAAAAACTGAATCATAATTCAGTAAGAACTGACATTTAAATTACAGTACAAATAAATCCATATACCCTAACATTAAATCTAAATGATAATGAGAAGGTTTAGAATGAAGGATGAGCCATCTGATTTTGTTCATTTTGATTTACCCTGTTGCTGTTTGTTATTTATATTTACTATTACAAAACATAAATAAAACAAAAATAAGTAGGAAAATGAACAGAAATGAACCAAATAAGGAATAGCATGAATAAAAATGTACAATCAAGAAAATGGACAAAAGTGAAGAAAGCAACAGAAACGGAGCAAAAGTAATAAGAAAATGAACCAAACTGAACAGAAAGGGAAGGCAGTCATCCTCGAAATAAACAAAATAATCAACAAAATGAACAAAAAGGTACAAAAAAACAACAACAAAATGATCAATTAAAAGAAAATGAGCAAAATAATTGAGAAAATGAACCAAAATGACCAGAAAGGGAACAAAATTATTCCCAAAATGAACAAAATAATGACAAAAATTAGTGAAAAAACACAAAAAATTAACAAAAATAGGAACAAAGTTCATTATAAACTGACATATCTACTTTTTAATGCAAATGATCATGTTGTAATATATTAATGTATGTTACGTATTACACGAAAAACATAATATGACGTAAAAGAATGAAGATTGAACTTACAGTATTTAGTGTATTTTTAATATAATTCATATACTGTTCTTCATTAAAAGTGAACAAAATAAGCACTAAATCAAGAATAGAAAGACCAAAATGAACAGATGAATCTAACAAACAAACAAAACTGAACAAAAAAAATCAAGAAAATAAACAACCATCATGTTCCTAATGCTGCAAAGAAGAAAGCCCTGTCCCCTGCCCTGAAATCTGCACCTATGCTGATGTGCTGCATGTGTAAGCGTCCCTTGCTGACTCGTACGAGGCAGATTAGTGCTATGGGGCAAAGTCAGCGAGAATGTGAATGGGCTCAGTGAAGGTCATAAACTGACTTCAAGTTGTTGGTGCAATTTCCAGTGTGTAATACACAACAAGTATCTGATTTGCTGAGAGCGCCACGTCTGACGAGCCCTTTCATTTAGGTCAGCCTGCAGGCAACACACGCCGTACTGAAGTACACAAGGGTAGATTACAGAGGGGGGTGGGACGCTGGTGTCATCCCCCTAAATATTACTGAAATAAAACCCAATGGAACAGGTTACATTTAGATGACATGGAACTATATTGTCTTTTCTTGACTTTCTTCTGTCTTTTTTGTTTGTTCATTTTCTTGATTATTTTCTTTATTTTTTGTTCATTTGTTCATTTTCTCAATTATTTTGTTCTTCTTTATTAATTCTCTTAATGTTTTTTTCATACAGTATTTGTTCATTCTCTTGGTTTTTTTTTTATAAAATATTTGTTCATTTTCTCTTGATTATGTTGTTAAAATAGTTCATTTCCCTAATTATTTTGTTCATATTTATTCATTTTAATGATTATTTTGTTCAGTTTTGCTCATTTTCTTCATTATTTTGTTCATTTCCTTGATTAATTTGTTCATTACCAACTATTTTGTTAATTTTCTTGACCATTTATGAATTTGTGTTCACTTTCTTTATGACTGTGTTCCTTTTTTCATTTCTGAGAATATTTAGTTCATAATTGTTCATTTTCTTGATTATTTAGTTCATTATTGGTCACTTTTTGATTATTTTCTTTACTTTTTAGATGAGCTTGTTCATTTTTTTCATTATTTTGTTCTTATTTATTAATTCTCTTACTTTTTTGTTCATTACATTGATTATTTTGTTTATATTTGTTCCTTTTCTTGACGACTTTGTTCAAATTTGTTCATTTCCTTGATTATTTTGTACATATTTGTTCATTTTCTTGATGAATTTGTTCATTTTTGTTCATTTGCTTAATTATTTTGTTCATATTATTCATTTTCTTGACTATTTTGTTCATTTTCTTGATTATTTTGTTCATTTTTGCTCACTTTCTTCATTATTTTGTTCATTTTCTTGATTATTTCCTTGAATATTTTGTTGACTATTGTTCCACTGTTTCCATCATTTTGTTGATTATTGCGCATTAGTGGTCAATTTCATAATTCATTTGTTCACTTTTGTTCATTTTGTGGATAATTTTGTTCATTTTAATGTTAATTTCGTGGATCATTTAGCTCATACTTTTCATTTTTCATTTCCTTTTACACTTCAAACATGAACCATAACAAGATGCATTATAATGAAGATGGAAAATAAACAATACAATCAACAAAATGAAGAAAATAATAAATAATACTCATAAAATAATCAAATTAACAAAAAAATAAACTCATCAAAAAGAATGAGAGTTCAATGAGCATTTCCTTCACTTTGGTGCAAATGAAAAAACATCTTAATGAACAAAATAAGTGAAACTAAGTTCAATCGTCAGTCTTACACTTATTTTTATCTAACTTTTAAAGTGCAAAATGCATTAAACAATGTTCTGATATGTGGGTTAATTTAGTTTAAAAAGTAGATATTAGTAATTTTCTTATATTTATATATGTATTGCTTATTTTCTTGTATATTTACTTCAAATTCTTAATTGAGATAGTCTTTTTGTTTGTTTTCTTCATCATTGTTTGTTTTTGCACTTTGTGTTGTTTATGTTTCTTTTGCTCATTTAACTTAATTTTAGGATTGCCTTGTTCATTTCTTGCTTAGTTACTTCATTTTCATCAATGTTTAGGTCATTTTTGTTCATTTTCTTAACTATTTTGTTCTTTTTTCCCTTTTTGAACAATCTAGGGCAGCGACAATTCACCACAAACACAGAAAATCAGGGTCAGTGTTTTACGTTCAGTGCTGAAATTCTCCAGGAGGATCCAGAGGTGTCTGAAATGAAACTGAGCCCCCTGTGTCAAATTATTTAAAGACCTTAAAGATGAGCTCATAATGACACATCAGACAAATCACCTGCTGCTCTGTGTGTTTGATGCTGGTGAAATAATGTTAGTGAATATAGGCAGCAATTTGGCAACATTCGGATTCAAAATAAGGCAAAAAAGCAGAAAAAATGAACAAAATAACCAGCATATAGACAAAATAAACAAAAAAATAAAAACAAGAACAAAATAAGCACCACAAATACGAAAATGAGGCAGAAAAATGAATAAAGTCAGCAGCAGAATGAATATTAACAAAATAAAAACAAAAATCAAACAAAGATGAAAGTAACAAGAAAAAATAACAACATAACATGGGAAATGAACAAAATAAGCAGCAGAATGATGAGAAATTAAGGGAATAAGCCAAAAATGAACTAAATAAGCAGCAGCATTAACAAGGCAAAATAAGCAATAAATTAAAAAGAAATGGGGGAAAGAATTAAAATGTACAAAAGCAGCAGAATTAAGGGAAAAAAAACAAAATATGCAGAGAAATTATCACAATAAGCAGCAGAATAAAGAAAATGAGCAAAATAAGCAGAAAAATGAACAAAGTGGGCAGCAGAATCAACAAGAAAAAAAGCAGAGTAAGCAAAGAAATGAAAAGCAGTGGGAAAAGAATTCCAGTGTGCAAGATAAGCAGCAGAATAAAGAAAAAACAACAAAATAAGCAGCAGAATGAATAAAACAATCAAAAAGATGAAAAGATGGGAAATAATAAAAAAGAAATGAAGGAAATGACCGAATCAGAGTGAACGTAAATAGATAAAATCAGGTAGAAAAGGCGCAGGTGTAGTGACCCCTGTGCCTTCGCGTCGCCTATGCCTTGCAGCTCTGCTCTGTGTCCACTTCATCTGATGTTTGGCAGATCAACTGAGTGGAGCTGAATGTCATCACTTTGCAATGCAAATGAGTGTTTGGAAAAGGGGCGGAGCTGACATGTCATTGCGCAAGCGTGGCTTCGGAATCGGCGACGTCTGCACTTAAAGTAATTACAATATAATTGCAGCGTGTTAAAGGCTAAAGCGAGGGGGCTTCGGCGGATGATAGCCGCTCACAGAGAAATCTGCCACGGAGATGACAGGCTGTGGAAGCGGCCGGCAATAAATAGGCACCTTCCTCATGAAAGGGAAATGTGATAGCCAGTCTATTACTCAAGAGGAAAGAATGTAAGTAAACCATGAGCGGAAGAGTCAAGTACAAACACGGCTTTGTCCTTCCCTCTAAACAATATAACACAGAATCCTTCCCATCCAGTGATCAAAAGCAGGTTGGAATTAAACTCCTGCTGTCCCCACAGGACCAACAGCAAACTAAAAAAACAACACAGCGTCTGTTTCACGGCCGGCGAGCAAAAACTACTCCCAATAATCAAAGTGTTACATCATTCAGATCAGCGGAGGAACCGGATCACAAGCGCCACATATGGCCACGGTCAATCATAACTATTGCTTTTCTGAGCCAACGGCGGCGAAACGCGACACTGATGCGTTTTAAGTGACAAAATCACACTGTTTAATGTTCACGTGGAAAAATATGCAAAGCGCGGAGCGGAGTTCAAACGTGTCAGCACGGGCTCTTTCAACATCAGCCGGCATTACAAAATATCTAACAAGTATCGTTCAGGGTGATCTAATCCGCTCTGATCCCATGCATTCATTATCGTTTCGCAATTTCCGCCCGTATGTCAGTTTTTGATACGCTTTACCCAGAAATGAAACGACACCATCTAGGTGCAGGATTCTTCTTGCGGATTTTCCCCTTTATAACACAATTAACCCCATAGAGCGCAGCGGCAGCGCTATTGAGCGCAGCTGGACAAGTGCACATTCAGCAGTTGACACCACAATAGACAAACACACTGAAGTAGAACTGGAGACAAATACCGCTGTAGGTCAAACCTTTTAGCGCCTGGATTCATCAGTGTCTGTTATTGCGCCCGTGACACCGGAGACCGCGCTCTCCCTGCCAACTCTTAATGCAGTAAAGATGCTCTTCAATAAAATGCTCACCAACAAGCGGCAGAATAAACACGACAAACAGCAATCAAGCAGAAGGGTCCGCCACACGGTTCATATCCCTACCTCTCCATGAGTGACTGTCCGTCCCTGGGGAGTATCCTCGGGTAGAAAATAAAGTTTGGAGCTTGATAAAAGTTGCTTGCTTGTTCTTTCTTCCCAGAGCAGCTGGAGCTCCGCTATGCAAATAGGATCCTCCGGTTTACATCTGACGAAGAAAAAGTCTCCGAGAGACAGAATCCTCGGTTTCCCGTCCCGGTGAAATTTAAAGGCTTTATAGAATATGTATGGTCCATGTAAACCGCAAGACGAGCCAACCCACTGTGGAGAAAAACAAAAACACACAAATTAATGAATGGCTTATCAACTCGGTCTATAAACAAATTGTAGCCGAGTGAGAACAAACATCTGAAACACTATTGCGTAATTACGCGTGGCTGGTTAAATTTACTCTCCGAAATCTCGGCGTTCAGCACACATTTAGAATCATGGAACTATTTTTAGCTGTGAACATACAACACAGATGTGCACATATTAAAAGCTGTGGGTCAAAGTTTTGTGGCGGAGGCACACGGGAAGCGTTTAGAAAAGGCGGCGATTAGCGGAACACGAAAATAAAACAAATCGGCGGTTGATCACAAACGTTACCTTCAGTGAGTTCGGCTCCATCTCGACGTTATGAATTGATTAAACTCAACACGCTCTCCAAACTTGCTGGCTTGAATGGATTTCCGAAGGTCCTGCAAGCAACATAAATCTGTAGAGTTTAAAACACAGCGTATCGGCCGCTAAAGACCAGTGGAAAACGCGTTTGTAGCAGAGCACAGCTGAGAAAATACCGTTTAAGTCTTTGTCTCATCTTCATAAAGCAAATCGATATTTGTAATTTTTGGGGACATTTTATCAAACGTAGCCTTGTGCATTCACGGCATATTACCGCATAAGCTCTAAAATATGACCAAATTCAATTCAAATATGACTTAAATCCATATTTGAAAACAGCGTGCTGCGTTTATGCTCAATTATTCCCAGTTAAAGCCCTGTTTGGCGCTAAAATGTGCGGTCAGACGCTCTAGTCGCTCTATGTTCCTTCCAGGACTTCTGTAAAAGACGTTCAGTATGAAAGCACATTTCTCACAGTAATGACACTGAGGCGCTTGCTGTGGATGCCTTCAAGAAACAATGTTACATGAAAGTTAATAGGGCTATCAAATGATTCCTCAAAAGGTAATGTCGGACCCGCGAGGTGCCGGATTCGCTTTGAGCGGGACCGGCGATACGCTACGGCTCAGGCGGGCACGTTGGCTTCAGAGAAAATAATGGCTTTTATATTTGGAAGCAGAGCATAAAAGGCAAAATTGGCCCGAGTTAGAAAGCAGGCGTCACGAGACAGAATGCACGAGGCGGTCCATTATTCAGACATAAATCACCCGAAAACGTAGCTCTGACCTTGTGCAGACAGCGGGGTATTTATTTGACACGGGTTTTCACGTATGCAAGATAAAAGGCTCTGATACAATTATGGTGATGAATATGTACCATTAAAAACACATGTGCGTTATTACAGGCTGGTGTTAGGGAACAAGGGCGGAGGTGGAATATCGGGGGGCATTTTAAGTCTGCCGACTGTGGATGCTCCTGGAAAATGTGAACTCTAATAAATGGTCTGTTTTCTGCGTTGTAGTGAACCGTTAGTATATTAGGCAAGAGTCTTTTGAAGGGATAAAAAAGTGGAGGGAAAAATCGAGGAAATTAGCCATGAAATAGACATAGATGACAAAGTGGTTGAAAATTGAACAAAGTAATCCATAAAATTAACATAACAAGCAGTAAAGTGGTCATAAATGACAAATAAGTCAAAAAATGAACAAAATAATCACTAAAATGAACAAGAGTTAACCAAAGTAGGCAATAAAATGAACATAATAAGCAACAAAGTGAAAATTAATGAAATTTGCAAAATAAGCCATGAAATAGACATAGAGGACAAAGTGGTTGAAAATTGAACAAAGTCATCCATAAAATGAACATAACAAGCAGTAACGTGAACATAAATGACAAATAAGTCAAAAAAATGAACAAAATAATAAATTAAATGAACAAAAGTTAACCAAAGTAATCCATAAAATGAACATAATAAGCAATAAAATGAACATAAATGACAAAGAAGTCCAAAAATGACCAAAATAAGCAATAACATGTTCAAAAGTTAACCACATTACTCCATAATATGAACATAAGAAAGAAAATGAACATAAATTATAAAGAATTTAAAAAAGCAATACAATTAATAAAATGTAACCAAAGAAACCCATGAAATCAACAAAATAAGTAATAAAATGAACATAAATAACAATGAAGACACACAACTTAACAAATTAAAGAACAAATTTACAAAATCCTCAAAAATTAAGAAAAAAGCAATTCAGAAAATGGAACAAAAATGACTAACTAGCCAGGAGAATGAATCAAATAATCAATTAAAAGCAAAATATAATATAGAAACTGAATTAAATAAGAAAGAAATGAACAAAAAGAAAAGTCAGAAAATGACTAAATTGTCACACAAATTAAAAAATGAACAATCGAGTCAAGAAAAGGAAGGGAAATTACAAAATAGTCAAAATCATGAACAACAAACTAACAAAGTAATCCATCAAATGAACAAAATCAATCGAGGAAATGAACATAATAAGCAACCAAATGAATAAAAATGTCAAAATAGTCAAGAAAATGAAATGAAAATGAACAAAATAATACATTAAATGACCAAAAAATAAACACAATTGACAAATCAAGCAACCAAGTGAGCAGAAATGAAATGAACAAAACTGAAAGTGACCAAGAAATTTGATTAAATAAGAATTAAGTATAAAACGTGCTCAACAATAACAAAATTTTTAAACCATAATTCAAAAATGAACAAAACAATGACTAAATAGTCAAGAAAATAAACAAATGTGAACAAAACAAGCAACAAATGAGCCAAAAAATAACAAAGGAATTAAAGTAAGTGAAAAAATAAACAAAGGTGAACAAAACAGTCACCAAAACTGAACAGAATGATCAACAAAATGAAAAAAATGAGCAAAATATGAAACAGAATCACAAAAATGACAAAATTATTGAGAAGATGACCAGAAATGAACAAATTGATCAAGGAATCAACAAAATAAATAACAAAATTGAACAAAATCCACAAAATTAAAAACAAATTAACAAAACAGAATTAAAAAATGAAAAAAATAATTAGGAAAATGAACAAAATAAGTAACAAAATTGAACAAAATATGAAACATAATCACAAAACAACTGAGAAAATTAACAAAAATGAAAAAATAATCAAGAATGAACACAATAAACAACAAAATTTAACAAAATAATCCACAAAATTAACAAAATCCAAAACAAAAATCACAAAAAATGCACAAATAACCAAGAAAATTAACAATCGATAACAATAAAAAATAAAAGTCTAAAATAACTTCAAAATGAACAAAATAATTGACAATATGAACAAAAATGACAAAACAGTCAAGAAAATAAACAAATGTGAACAACACAAGCAACAAAATGAGCAGAAATATGCCATAGTTAATCCAATTACAAAAATGAACAATGCAAATGAGGAAACTGACAAAAATTGACACAATAATCAACAAAATGAAGAAATTAATAATTTATGTAATGGGATCACAAAAATTTGAGAAAATTAAGAACAATCAACAAAGTAATCAAGAAATGGACAAAATAAGTAACAAAATTGGCAGATCAACAAAATGAAAAAAAAACAAAATATTGAACAGAATCATAAATAACAAACACAACAATTGAGTAAATGAACAAAAATGAAAGCTGCGGTTTTCAACTATTTTACTGGGGCACATTTTACCAACAGCCCTCACCTACAGTACATTAGGAGACACTTTTAACCCTGACTCACTGATTACACAGAGGTTGTTTATTACAGTTTGTGCTGCCTTCAAGGTTTCATTTCCATTATTTGGTCTTGTCCTCTGCATCTCCGCCGCCTGGACTTGTCAGCTGGGTTTTATCTGCCCTTTACAGAATTATTTATGTGAGAGTACTGTCTGCGTCCACAGCGCTGTGCTGTTTCTCCGCCGCCGTGCACCCTTTGGCCTGCATTCATCCTGTTCTCAGATCACACGGAGCAGACTCACAGGCCTACTTCTGACATCAGCTATTTCAAGTACACTATTACGCAATGCGCTTTTTTTTCTCCTGAAATGACGGGCAGAGCAGCATACAGCCGCATTGATTCCCATCCACTAAAGTGTTTTCCTGTCTGCTAAAGTGACATGCTTTCTTTTTCCAGAGCAGCTGCTGCCTAGTGGGTTTTTCAAAACACATGCACACACGAGGAGGAACATACGGGTAGATTTTACCGACCAGGGGGTGGGGGGGGGTGCCCCTCAGTATTAACAAAACGTGTACTTGTCTGTCCCAGTACATTCAGGTGATATGTAACTTTGGGGCCTGTAACAAACCCAGCTCTACATAAATAATGCCATATTTGTTCATGTTTACTCTTCTGTTCATTGTTTTGATAATTTCTTTGATTTTTTTTTTCCCCTGACTTTTCTGGGTTTCATTTTTGTCATTTATTTCTGATTATTTAATTCATTTTTGTTCATTTTGTTGGTTATTTTGTTAATTTACTTAATTATTTTTTTCCCGATTATTTATTAAATTTTTATTCATTTTCTTGTTAACTTTTTTCTTATTCCAAATTCTATAGTTTATTGTTACTCATATTCTTGCTTATTTCCTTTCCCCTCTATTTTACAGTTTATTGTTTTTATTTTGTTCATTGTTTTGTTCATTTCTTTGCTTATTTTGTTAGTTTTATTGATTATTTAGTGCATTTTGTATTAACTTCCTTGACTGTGTTCTTAATTTTTGTTTATTTTCTGGTTTGTTTTGTTTATTTCTTTATTATTTTGTTTATTCCCTTGACTGTTTTGATCATTTCTGTTCATTTTGTGGACTGTTTTCCTAATTTTCATTCATTTTTCTGATTATTTTGTTCATTTTGTTTATTATTTGGTTTAATTCTTTGATTATGTAGTCAATCTGATTATTTTGCTCATTTGTGTTTATCTGCTTGACTGTCTTATTCATTTTAGTTCATTTTGTAGAATGTTTCCTTTCATTTTGTTCATTATTATTTTGTTATTTTTTGTGATTATTTAATTTTTGTCCATTTTCTTGATTATTTCATTATTTTTGTTCATATTGTTGGTTTTTGATAAATTTCTTGTTTATGTTCTTCATGTTTGTTAAATTTTCTAGATTATTTAGTTTATTGTTTCATTTTCTTGATTATTTTATTTATTTTGTTTATTATTTTGTTCATTCCTTTGATTATTTTGTTCATTTTCTTGACTGTTTTTTTCATTTTTATTATTTTTTTTGCTACTTTGTTAATTGTTTTGATTTCCTTGATGCTTTTTAAAAACATTTTTCCTGATTGCTTTGTTTATTTTGTTAATTTTTTAACATAATTTGTTATCATTATCATTATCTTCATTATTTTGTTTATTATTTTGTTCACTTCCTTAATTGTTGTTGATTTTGTTTCAATTTCTTGAGTATTTTACTAATTTCTTTTTTATTTTGTTGATCATTTTATTATTTGCTCCTTTTGTGTTTATTTTCCTGAATATTTAATTTGTTTTGGTTCATTTTGTTTATTATTTTATTCATTTCATAGATTGTTTTGTTTTGTTACTTTCCTTTTCATGACTACTGTATTCATTTTTGTTCATTTTGTGAACTGTTTTTCATTTTGGTGATTATATTGTTAATTCTTTTTCAATTTGTTTGTTATTTTGTTAATTTCCCTAGTTAATTTGTGGTAATTTATTTTTACCTACATTTTGTGTGCTATTTAACCAATTTTTCATTTTGATTATGATTTTGTTCTTTTATTTTCATTGTTTTATTTAAACTATACAACTTAACTATATAACACCAACTCTATGCTGTGAAATACAGCTGGAAATATTCATGTGCTGAGAAATCAACACAATAAGATGAGCAACAGGAAAAAAGAGACATTTTATGTTACCATGTGTGTAACCTTTGACATCCCAAGTCCTAACCCATTATATCCCACACACATACATACAAATACATGTATACATTTTAACGTCATACTTTTAAATGTCACAGGTTGGAACCAATCATAGTTAAAACAAAATAAGTCCTGCCCCCATGAGCCATTGGACAACATTCCTGCCATTTTTTTCCCATATATTGACCATAAAAGTGCATTATTCTGTCTTTCCAGTGGCCTTTTGTCAGAAGCTGATCCCAGATTACCTTTGAAATGATTTGTGGTTCAGCCAAGAGTCTTTTTTGATGAAAAGTGGACAGATATAACAGCTCTGAATGAAATCAGAGTGCGTGAGTTACAAAGAAACCCTTGGACATCCACAGAAAAATCACACACATATATTTTCAATGTTAAGATGCGGAAGATGTAACAAATGTTCTCATTTGGCTGCAAGTTTTAAACCCTTCATGAAGGCTGGTTTGTAAAGGGCATAAGAGCGGTAGGTATTAATGCTAAAATAGCTGAGGTAATGTTGTGTGACTGTCAGATATTTTAAGCAGTAATTTAATGTGTTGGTTCAGAATAAAAGGTGGCTTACACAGAGACTCATTGTGTTACATGCGGCTTCAGCAGTGTTGGGATTCCTGCCGTGAATCCAATATAAACCGCAGCTCCTCGTGTTATCTTTCCTGATTTCTCTCACCGCCATGCAGACGCTGAATCAATGGGGTTGCATTGTTAATAGCAGTCACCATAATGAAGTCCCTGGTTAATCAATGGCGCCACTCACGCTCTTATCTGGCAGTTGCAAGTGTTTGCTTGTCAACAACCGGAGCCCAGCAGCAAGTGCAGCATTGTGATGCAGATATTGATGTGAATTTGGATGAATCAAGTTGCATGCTCAGTGTTAATTAGGAGATTCAGGGTGAAAAGTTTACTAATATCTTGGGTACTTGGACAAATAGATTGAGGAAAGACAGAAAACTGCAGTCGTCAAACTCATACACATAGATTTCTGGAGAGGTGGGGGGAGTTCGTGCCCCGAAATATTTGTAAAATGTGCCCCCTCCCCCCAATAAAACACTTTCCTTTAGATGCTAATCAGCTGTTTTCTCTCTAAAATCCTGCCTTGCATCAGTTATGGCAGTTTTGTCTTGTTGTTATTTAATTTTTTTAATTATTTTGTTTGTTCCCGTTCATTTTTAAAATATTTTGTTAATTTGGCTCTAGTGCATATGCGGTCATTCACAACACTACATCAAAACAAACTGAATCAGTTCAAATGTTTTATTCAGTTGAAGTTCATTTTGTCATTTGTTTTATTTTATTCACTTGGTTATTTTCTTCATTTTCTTGATTATTCTGTTAATTTTTGCACATTGTCTTGATTATTTTCTTAATATTTGTTCACTTTCTTGACTATTTTGTTCAGTTTTACTAATTTTCTTGATTGTTTTACTTTTGTTGTTTATTTTCTTCATTTTTTGTTCTTTTTTTGATGATTTGGTATATTTTTATTCTTTGTTGCTTATTTTTGCTTGTCTCAGTAATTTTATTAATTTCTTTGTCATTTTTGTTCATTTTCTTGATTGTTTTTGTTCAATTTTACTAATTTTCTTAATTATTTTGTTACTTATTTGCTTTATTGTGTTTGTTTTATTATTTTTTTATTTCCTCATTTTCTTGACGGTTTTTGTTGTGCATAACTTTTCTGGTTATTTAGTTAATTTTTGTACATTTTCTTGTTTGATTTGTTTATTTTCTTCAGTTTCTTCATTACTTTGTTCATTTTTTTGCACATATTTTTCAATATTTTTTGTCATTCATTTCTTTATTAATTTGTTCATTTTTATTTATTTTCCTGATTGTTTAGTTCATTTTTTATTCATTTTGTCATTCAATTTTGCTCCCCAGACCAAATCGACACCTTTGCTCTGAGAGTTCGATTAGTCAAAAACTTAAAGGAACTGCATTTATGAAAGTAAAGCAAAACAACAAATGCACAGAGGCTGTTAAATCTGAATTAAACAAATGCAAGATTAAAACTTCACACGAGAAATAAGATTGGATAAAGTTCTCAATTACACTAAGATGGACATTACTAAGGAATAAGACGTGCTGCTCCATGCGTATGTCAAAGACAGCGAGAAGTTCAATCTTTAAATAATGATTATCAGGTGAGGTTAATGAGGTAAATAAAGCATGAGAGTAAAAGCAACACCCAATTAGTGATTAGGAAAGCAGAGAAAAAGGAAGTACGGTAGGTGAGGAAAGGATGTTTACTGCAGCTGCCTGCCTCTGAATTTTTAGTGAAAAATCAGAGACCAAACCATAATTAAAGGGTGTCTCCAGGTAGGGCAGGAAGAGCAATCACAGAAAGCTTGACGTAGGACTTGTCTTTGAGTACAATTCCACATCAGTGCTTCAGCTGTGGCCTCTGTTTTGCAGGAAACTGGTCACATTTTTTTATAATCAAACAGCAAACAATGATAATCACTGCAGCGACAAACTGTAATTCCAGATGGTCATTTTGACATTCAGGCCAAGTCTGAGGTTGAGAGGACATGGAGGAATGTGATCAGAATTTATTAAATGTTTCCAGAAATGATCAGACTGTATCTGAGCATTGGGACGGCCGCGACAGCATGGACAGACCCAGTAGTGTACGTGGACATCGTGGAAATGTCCTGGCCATTACTCATTCACCTTTCAGAGAATCAAACAAAGCACACAGTCTCATCGAACTGCAGTTTCATCTGGTTATTAGTATTTTCCTGCGTTTTGCACTCACACTCATGATGTGAGTTTGTCCACATCATCACATTTTCAATTTGACATACCTCTAGCAAAGCTGAAAAGTGGTATCAAGAGTGAATTCCAAAAGTAAGTGACTGATATTAAAATAAATTGTTCGAATTTGCAAGTGGTTTTAAAATGAAAGCCTGCCAGCTACTGTCACCGGTCTTCCCACTCTGGAAAATAACATCAGTTGTTTTGAAACATATTAGCTAGTTTTATCTAGTGAGATAACCCTGTTGGCACCCGTACACTGGCAGTCAGGTTGCCAGCAGGAGTTCACATTTATAGCAGGATATATAATTTTGTGAGATGAATTTCAGCCTATAAATTTCTCAAAGATGGCACCATTTTTGAACTCTTTTCTCTGCTCTCTGCATGACGGTATGTGAGGGAAGTAGAGCAGGATAATGAGTAAACAGGTGCATATTTAGAGTTTTAAGTGATGTACAAATTATGAATTATAGCCAAGTTTGTGAATTATATAGAAGGCCCAGCATCATTTTCAATTCAATTCAATTTTATTTGTATAGCACCAATCAGAATCGCCAGAGCTGTCAGTGTAATGACAGACTAGTGGGGGAGTGGGGAGGGGGGACAAACACGCTCAGGCCAAATGGTAGTAGTGTGAGTATGCCCTTATTACAGGAACATTACCAACCATGTTGAGTCATGACAAAAATATATTTACATTGTATTTTTACAGAAATGTCCATTGGAACTTTAGAGTCCCTTGGAGCCCAGGGGCCAATAGTGGTATTACATACATAGTTGAATTATTTCTGCCTCATTGGACAGTCCTGGCCCTTACCCACTGGACAAGACTCTCACAATAGACAAGGTGAGTTTGTTCATCCTGGGGTGCTCAGACTAGAGTCACTGCTCCTCCACATCAAGAAGAGCCAGCTGAGGTGGCTCAGACATTCAGGTTAGAATTCCCACCGGAGGTATCCCCTGGGGAACTACTTCAGGAGTCTGACCGGGAGACTTTAGGATATGCTGGAGGAATTATGTCTCCACTGACCTGTGAACACCTCAGGATCCCCTTGGAGGAGTTTGAGGGGGGTGTCTGGGCTTCTCTCACTGGATTGCAGCCTCTGTGAGCTTGACCAAGAGAAGCAGCAGAGGATGGACAGATCATGGATGGATTCCCCACCCTTCCCTTGCTGCAAATAAATGTTAAAGTCTATCATTAGATCCAGTGTTACTGTTTTGTCCTTTCAGGGTTTTAGCCACATGCTATAAAATGCAGGAAAAGAAGCTACAGATGAGCTATTCATATCTCCCCCACACTTACACACTTATGGAACAGTGGGCACTACATTCCATTTCTGCAATTACATTTCCCACCTGATCTTTAAATAAACTCAAATGAACTGTAGGGAACTCTGCCAGTTTTGGGAATGACTGTATTCACTCTTCAGTGTTGGCATGTCTGTGTGTTGTCTCATGTCCCATTAGGTACATACTGTAAGCAATTTCACTACTGGTTGTACTTGTATACTTGTGTCGGTGACAAATAAAACTTGAATTGAACTGAATTAGAATCCAAAATTTCCCACACAAAGGGTCCCAAATGTCCTGGAAAACCTGGAAAATGACTGACCAATTTTCCAGTCATGGAAAGCATGTAAATAATCCTTATTTTTTGATTTATAGTTTGTGAAATTTTGGTGTTGTGTTGTTCACTTTTGATCATTTGTGCTGATTATGTTGCTATTATTGTTGATTTGTGTTGACTTTTATTAATTTACTTGATTATTTTTGCTATTTTTTTTTATTTTTTGTTAAATTTTTGTGTTATTTGGTTCATTTTTGTTAATTTACTTGATTATTTTTCTCATTTTTCTCATTTTGTTGATTTTTTATTACATTTTGGTGTTGTTTTGTTCATTTTTTATTAAAGTACCTAATTATTTCAATCTTCTCTTAGTGACTTTTCACATCTCCCGCCCCAAAGAAACATCTAGAAACAAAACTCATGACTTCCAGTTGAAGAGTGTTACTGGTGTTGGTCAGTGAGTGTGAACATGGTATGTATGTAGGATGTATGTATGGTGTAATAACTTGTCTGTCATACTGTAGTAGCTGAAAAAGTCCTGGAAAATAATTTTAAGACAAGAGTGGGAACCCTGGTTTTGTGTTGCAAGTTTTCATGATAATGCTTAGAGATAAATATTGTCACATTGTTAGTACAACTGGATAGATTGACCCAGATTCCAGTCAAATGCTTTGCCACATTTGGCCTTCAATATGATTGAGCCCGAAGCTACTGTGCAGCAATGCGGATAAAAAGTGTCTATGTGGTGGAAGTAGTGTGTGTGATTGGTTAGCTGGCAAACTGGCCAACCTGTCCATCCATGATTGTTGAGCAGTACTGTGTCCTGTTTTGGGGTCATCAGAAAGAGCAGGATTTCCACTGGTCAGACTGAAGAGACATCAACAGATACAGTACAGTAACATTCAGGAGGTCGTAGAAAGCACTGAATGCGTTGGTGTTTGAGTACTGTTGAAACATTAGTAGAACTGTGCCACCGAACTAACACCTTTTCACCTCTATCCACTATCACCAGGTTTAGCAAATTGAAGTTTGAACCCACTAACTGGAGGTCTATGTAGGAATAGCGGCCATTGATCCATCTGTTTGATCTGAGCTAACCCACTCCTCAGAGCAACATCAGACACTTACAGATGGTTACAAAAGAAAAGGAAGTGGAAAGTTTTGAAATGTAAAAAGCTCAGGTAAGACAACAGGCTGCTTTTTAGGTCAAAAATGATGATGATTTTTATTATTATACACTGCATACAGTACCTGCCCATTCTTATGGAAATCATGAGTATGTGTACTGGCACAGTTAACTCATGTCTGTCAGAAACCAAGTTTAATAACATGACACACATATACTATTTGTTTTCCTGTGTCCATAGTGAACAGCTCATTGTACGAGAAAATACAAAATACTCAAACATCTCCTAACTCTGCTTTATCTTAACTCTATCTTAATGCTGAGACTGGGTCATGGAACCCTTCCTTGTAAGTGGATCACCCATTTGTGTATTTTAATAGTAATTTTGTTCATTTTCTTGGCTATTTTGTTCATTTTTAAATTTTATTGATTTTTTAAAAATATATATTATTTTGTTCGTCTTTGGTCATTTCAATTAACCTCTTAAGTCCGAGCTTCTTTTTTTAGGATTGTGATATTTGATGTTCATGTTGGAGTTCAATTCAATTCGAGTCAATTCAATTGTATTTGTATAGCGCCAATCATAATCCAAGATTATCTCTAGCTGCTTCATAATTCAAGGCTGAAATCTCCAGACTATGTGGAGAGAAAACCCTCCGAGAGTAAGCCTAGGGTGCAAGGGGGAGGAAAAACTTCCTTTACCAGAAGAGAAAAACCTCCAGCAGAACCAGGGCTCTGGGTAGGCGGCCATTTGCCTTGACCGTTTGGGGTTAGTGGACAGAGGAGAGACAAAAGAAGACTAGAAATAGAACTTCAAACAATACAGACACCGGTTGACGTACATAGTCACCGGACTGTTCCTTAACCAGCAACCACACATTTAGAGTTGTGTTTGTAGAGGAGTTTATCTTGTTTAATATGAAGTGCAGTATGATTGTATTTTTACTTGTTTAGTGCAGTGTGCAGTTTGTTTTGTTTTATGACTTTTGTTGCCAAGCAGCCTCTGGGGGTCTCCCAATCCCCCATAGCTCCCTTACCTGATGCGCCAGGGTTGAAAAGGTTCATTTTTGCTTGTGAATTCTCTATTTTTTTTATTAATATAGTTTATATTTTTTATACTGTATTTGTTTATTACCTTGATTAGTTTGTTTGGGATTCACTTTTGTTCATGTGAATGATTTTTCCCCCATTTTTGTTAATTTTCTTGGTTATTTATGCTCATTTCTGTTCATTTTCCTGATTATTTTGTTAATTTTTTCATTTGCATATTTACTTTCTTCATCTTTTGTTTATTTTTGTATTTTACAGTTTTCAGTTCACAGATGTGGCTTGTTCAGACTTAATTTGTGCCAATTCCTGTCTTCCTGATGTGTTTTAGACCATTATTTTTCTTCTGCAGTGCAAGGGTGGATACAGAGTCAATAGCCCAATTAGTGCTACCATAATATGACAAGAAGCAGTAACTAAAGAGAAAGGACACTCCATCCTTACTTAAATGATGATTCACTTCAAGAAATCTTAGTAACATTGAATGTGCCCCGAAAGGCGTAAATATTTCAGACTTTTCTGCTTCAGGATGAGTTTATATTTCTTGTTTTAGAAACAGAAGACTCTTCCTCTATAACGAGAGATTGTGCTTTACTAAATGAAATGAGATCACCCAATATATGATTTTTTTTGGATACTTTTTAAATCTCCTTTCATCTTCTTACCTGCACAAGGCGGCAAATAAAACTTAACAAATGAACAAAATAAAGAGGCCGTAGACAATAATATTTGATGTCAGATACTTTTCTGGTGCACACAGCAGAACTGTATCATGAGTGGATGGGTGTTAATGCTTTACTTTTTCTCAGCACAGGTGCTCCACATTCCTCATAATGAGGCGGCCTCAGCAGGGAGCCATGAGTGCGGTTGGAAAGCCACCTCAAAATGGAGAGCTGAGGTTGTGGTTTCAACCACAGCAAAGAAACACAAAGCCATTAAAATAGCATATTCCCTCATAACGCTGACCATATGCTGACATGTCTTAATGATGAATTTTGATTTTAGCTGGAATGGCTTAAAATAATATCAACTGTTTCCCTTCTCCAGAGATAGAGTTACAGTAGGACACGGTAGCTGCAGAGACTTTAAATCTCTCATATTCTAAAAAGGAGAGATGTGAAAATATCTCCTTAAATGCAAAGAGTCAGACATATTTATTGCCTTGTGTTTGACTTTTACTTAAAAAGTAAAAGTTCCCAATGTCACTGCAGAATTTATGGCTGTACAGTACAAGGCATTATAAAATCCACTGATGACTAAAGCAAGAAAGGCTCTGAGAAATTAGGGCAACACACTTTATCTTCCACTCATTCCACATGCACAATTGCATTACCCAGTAGATATCCATCTATCATCAATGAAAAGCCCAGGGACATTAAAAATCCATCAAGTAAATTTGTCCATGGGAACACGTTTCAACAGTAACTTTACACCTGCGTCTTTGTGCGACTGTAATCACATGACAATGGCCTCTTCTGCAGGATGACTTTAGGAAAGGTAACAGGAGCTCTGAGTAATGTTGCAGGGCTAATTTTAGCTTCTCACACTCATTATAACGTGGTGTTACATTTCTCTGCCAGTCCACCTACACGAGACAGCACATGCACAAAGAAATCCAATTACTTTATTGAAATCATCACTTATAATTAAAATTTCAGTTAAAAATGTTCATCTGCAGGTGTCCGCCAGTGTCCTCTAGGCTGAATATTAACCGACTTACCTCATAAATATTTGTGATGCTGAGATATCTCAGAACATCAAAGTAGCAACCGCATGCAGTGAACTGTGTGTCTGTACTGGATGATTATTGCTCACAGCAGAACTGATAGCCGCTTGAAAAAAGGAGCATTTCTCTCCTTTTGTCCTTATCTAATATCATACGTGTTTATCTGAGTAACCATACCTTGTCATGTTTCATGCATAATTTACATTTCACTTACAATATTCAACAACAGAGCCGCCTCACTTCCAACAAACCCTTTGTTTTATCTATTCCTGGCTGCAGCCATTGAGTGTATCTAGTGTCATACAGTATATTTATATGTGTATCAGGCATTCATATGGCAAACATTGGCCAGTCCAGTTTGAATGACTGCCATGGCAATGAACTAATTGCCTGCAAAACACAATTTAACTTCCATGGGCAACTAATACAATTGAATTGTTTGATAATGTCAAGTGAGTCATTTTATTAAACACCGTGCAAATGTAATCATGCAGTAGGACAACGTGAATTCAAGTGTATACAAGTGTTAACATCACTATGGGTTTTAGGTTATTACTGCAGCAGCGAATGTAAATTTGGCTCATTGATGGAGGGTGCTCAGCTGAATCAGAAATGTGCAAACCACAAACTAAATAGGCTGCTTCATTCCCCTTCCATCTGCACACACACCAGCACGCACACACAGACGACCGTCGCATTTTATATCTCCCCATCTGAAACCAGGATTAGAAGCATGAATAATGTATTTATGTAAATGTATGATGGGTATAACTATAAAAGATGAGAGTGATTGAAAAGGCATTTTGTTAGATTGAGTTACAGTTTCCTGTGAGTTATGGATGTTTTCAGTGAGTGAGGTGAACACCAAAAAAAGAAAAAAGCCTGTATTTCTGAAGGCAGAGAGGTCACAGTGTCACCTCCACATCTGAGGAATACATTAATACAGAACCTGATCTCAGCATTTACGATATACACGCTGCGTTTCAAACATCACTCAGGTTATTACACCCAGTGGTCAAACTATCATTGACTATGAAGTCGCCGAGGACACTGACCTCAGCATTTACCATCTGCGTAATGCATCACAACTGCCTTTCCTGTCAAACACTGAATTGTTATAAAATGGACATGAATGTCAGCAGACATCTCTGATCAGATTATTCACTGGTGCATGTCTGCCTCCCATCTGGGCTGAGATTGCTGCATTATGTATATGTCAAATAATTGTGTGTAAAGGCAATTACAATGCAGGCATTTTACGCAGTTGGTTTTCTAGATTTCTCATAAGGTATTCTATTTGAATAAAAGATTCAGCTGGCATGTGTGCAATACTGCTGTAATCTGTGTAATCCATGAGATATATCTGCAAATCGGGGCACAAAAATCAGCCTATTCCAGAGAGGAGACAAAGGATAAGTTATGAAATATGATTGACAGCTGTTGAATTGTTTCATCGCAGCAGTGCAGCAAAGAAAATACAGTATTTTGTTCAGATCACAGAGCCTGAGCACACATATTAAAGGAAAAAAAAGCCTCCCAGCATTAATAATTTATCTCATTTTATAAGGCAATTTAGCAGTCACTTGAAGTTGCCATGGTGACAGGGGGGTATTTTGAGACAACTAATGACCTATGCAAAACCCACTCACTGTAAACTTCACTCAAGCTAAATGAGATTGCTGTCTGTGCTGTGTGTGATACATAGCTGAGAACTTAATCCCCACGCTATGCCTGGCCTTTTTCTGCACAGGACAAATTAAGGTTGTTAATATCAATGTAAAACATCTGTGGGCTGTTTACTGTAAGGGGAATATGAGCCAAGCAGCAACCGGGGGCCAGCACTGCACTGCATAATAGTCTTTTGTTTTGATTGCTAATGCAGAATTCATAACAGTTGTCAAGCTAAGGTCAGAAAAACCCGGCGAGTGAAAGGAAAATGAATACTCATGATATGGTTTGAATGTAACTCAATATGTTTCACACTAAATCCCTTTCAGTATCTCTTTTTTTTTCGGCTTACGTCAAAGATTCCACACTGGAAAAGCTTTGAAGACCTGCTCTGTTCTGAGGCAAGTCATATTTGTCCAATAACTGCTTGCCCTAATGCAGCTGTTGGGGCTGTGAGAGAATGAGTCATGTGTTACCCATTTATGTCCAATTTCTCCGATGCAAATGCCTGACATGTGTGACTCCGCAGGGCCTGAAGCTGAAACAGGATTTTGAAACATGGGGAGAGAATCGAGGCCAGAGCTGTTTGACCATTTCACCACCTGCTTCACCCACGACCTGGACTGTGTAAAGAAACTTTATTCTCAAGGAAACATTGGCCTGATGCTGTTTCTGAAATGGCAGCTGTAAAATCAAATGAATAAACAAAGAGGACATTGTTTCGCTGTTTTCCCATAAAAGGAACTCCATTCTGGAAAACATGAGTTATATTCACTGACTAATAGATGTCATGTGGAAGCAAAGTATTTTTATTCTCATAAATAAATGAGTGCAGTGTCTGTAATTTAAAGGCATCTGTTCAGCCTATGTACCCTTCAGTTTTCCCTTTTGTGTGGAGCTTTATTGTTATTAGCATAAATTTCAGGTTGACTAGTAAAGGTGAGACTGTGAGAGCTGTGTGCTGTGGAAGCTCTGGTGTGGACTGCCACCTGTTGGCCACCTGCAGTAATAATGCACCGCTAGTGACAGCAGAGATACTGTACTGTAGGTACAGTAGTATTCAAGTAAATTTACTCCTTTATTTGAACTTGAGTAGTTTATTTTAAAAATGCACTTCTGAGAGTAGTTGGTTTTCAGTTTTTTAAATTAACAAAGTCAACAATATAGCCAATACAATGTAACAAAAAATGAACAAAATAAACTGTAAAATGAGCAAAAATAAACATAATGATCAAGCAATTTAACAAAAATCTACCATGTAACCAAGAACAACAACAAGCTATAAAATAAGGTACAAAATGACCAATAAGTATTTAAATAATTAACTAAATAAACATCACTCCGCATATTTTATTTTACAACCCCAATTCCAAAAAAGTTGGGATGTAAACAAAATGTGACTAAAAGCAGAACGCAATGATTTACAAATCTTATAAAGCCATATTTGATTCTTGAAAGAACATATCAGATTTTGACTGAGACATTTTATCATTTCATGGAAAATATTAGCTCACTTGGCACACAATTACTGGAAAAGTACAGTAATTGGTACAAATCCAAAATAACTAGAGGAGCATTTGACAACTAATTAGGTTAACTGGTAACAGGTCAGTGACATGACTGGGTATTTTAGAGAGACAGAGCCTCTCAGATGTGAAGATGGGCAGAGGTTCAACAATCTGTGACAAATTGCATCTAAGACTGCTATTTTTGATTTGTGCCAATACTTTTTCAGCCTTTGGTTGCCCTTGCTCCTACTTTTTTGACATGTGTTGCTGCCATCAAATTCAAAAGGAGCTAATATTTTGCATGAAATAATAAGCTGTCTCTGTTTCACCATCTGATATGTTGTTTATGTTCTTTTGTGAATAAAATATGCATTCATGCATTTGTAAAACATTGCATTCTGTTTTCATTCATGTTTTATTTACATTTTACTTACATCCCAACTTTTTTGAAATTGTTTTGTATTTTATCTGACTAGTTCTGGATAGGTCACTTCTCGTCACACTGAATGTGGATGTAATGGCGTAATTACCCAAATGCTAAATAACCAGTTCAAATTCAATATATTAGGCTGTAACAAGTTATATGTTATAACATTACTCACAGCTTGAGTAGTATTTTCCAGATGTGTTTTTAAACTCTTACTCAAGTACTTAATTTTATGAGTACTTCTACTTGAGTCATAATAGTTATAAAGTTACAGTATTTTCACTTGAGTACTGCTTCTGTTTACTCTACCTACCACTGGCTGACAGGTACATTGTGCCCTGATTCCAGGGGGTCATTTGAGTGTAACATAGAACCACAGTTATTAATAAACCATTGTTGGTTACAGATAAAAGCCGTGGCATGTTTCAATACAATCTGAAGAAAATGCAAAATGCTTTTCATCAGCTTACCGTAACAGCTGTCAGAGTATACAACACTTAAACTGTCTCATAAAATCAAAACAAATGAAAATCTCTGTGAGGCAGTTAAGAGTGAACACATTTATAGAACAGCAGGGGAAACCCAGGCCTTTAAGGACCTTAAATAAAAACAGAAATGTTATGTAGAAATGCACTAATCTGTGCACAATTCACTCTCTAATGTGGACTGCTGGTATTAAATGAAATGAGACATATCAGTGCAAAAACATTTAGATGCTGTTTACTCGACAGGGAGCACAAGCCACGGCAAAATAGTTTTGTGTTTAGTCAATGACAGTGATGGGCAGAGTAAACACAAACAATGACTCATAAAGATAAGTACCGTACTTCATGAGACACATCATGGTCATGGCCGAAACGCCCGAGGTTCACCAATGACAATATGTCCTAAAATTTAAAGTAACAGTTCAGACGTGCAGGAAACGGACATGTATTTATAAACTCCTTTTCTACCTTAATGATACTCAAAACACTTTACTGCGTCTCATTCACACACAGTTCAGAGTCCTGCCAAAAGACACTTCTGCAGGAATCAGGGATCAAACTGTAAACCATCCTGTTTGTGGGTGTCTAGTCCATCAAAAATGGCCAAACATAGAACAAATTGCAACAGTAATGTTTTATTATTTTTATTTGTTCTAAGTCATGTATTAAAATATAAGTCAATATATTTATTAAAACTTATTTCAGGGTCAAAGGTCAAATTTCAGTGCTTTTTAGCCACATGCTCTTTGCACTGTGGGGTCTGTGTAAACTCATCAACCCTGACATCAACCCTGACCTGGCCACACCCTTAGACTGTTGACTTTTCCTTGTTAGACTTCCAGAATAGGGCCCTCAGTGTTTAAATATAATACTGCATGAAAACCAGTGCATTTCAATGCATTTGACTCAGTGGCTGTTAGAGACAGAGAATTATATAGTCTATTTATCAATGAGGAGGATAAAACGTAATATTTTAATATAAAATCCCCGTACATTTTAGTGGCTTGTACACAATTATAACTAGTGATATTCCAAGTAATTGAGTCCTTACACATGCCCCCTTTTCCATTGTCTCCAGCAGTGCAAAGAGTTTTATGCTGACACAGCAAACAGTGGAGCTTTACATGAGCTGCATGAAAGCACTGATTGAAGCAGCAGCACAGAGGGAATCACTGTTGTGTGATAAGTGAATGGAGCCCCTTGGCCATCTCTGTCATTATCATCCTCACACAGAACCAGCGCGAGTGGTGAACAGCAGCCTCACACACATCCACGTCCACGTCCAGACTCGCACCACGCCTGCGGTATGATGGTGGACAGCCTCGCTCATTCAGACAACAGAGGGGGGGTTTGTTCCACCTCATGACTGACTGGCACGTCCCCCCTTGGAAGGATGGGGCCGTTGTCATTCAGAGGGAACTCTGATGCTGAAACTGGTCTGATTCCTGGGTCAGAGACACTTTTTTGTTTATTCCAGACTTCAGTGACTTGGAAACAGAAAATGCAGGGATGAGTTTCACAGAAACACACAGACACACATCCATGCTCCGTGCATTTTAGATTTAACTGTGAGTTTGTACATTTTTATACTTTTGGGTCTGTACAAACTATGCTTTGCACAAATAATTGCATTTTTCTTTATTTTTGTCCACTGTTTGCTTACAAACCCAGTTCCAATGAAGTTGGAACACTGTGTAAAATGTAAATAAAAACAGAATTTAATGATTTGCAAATCCTTTTCAACCAATATTCGATTGAATACACTATAAAGACATCATATTTACATCATAATAATTTATATAATAATGTTCACAACTGATAAACTTTTGAACATTAAATATTGTGTTTTTGTAGTGTGTGCAATTGAATATAGGTTGAAAAGCATTTTCATTTTTATTTATGTTTCACACAATGTCCCAGTTCTTATTTTGTCACTTTCTGCACAGTCTGTTGCTTTTATTGTTCCTTTTTGATAATTTGCCTGATCATTTTAATTATTTTTCATTCATTTCAGTTTATTATTTATTTATTATATTATTTATTTTTGCTTGTTGCTTTTTTCATTTTTGCTAATTTCACTGATGTTTTGTTCATTTCTGCTCATTTTGCTGCTTATTTTGTTCATTTCTGCACATTTTGCTGCTTATTTTACTCTTACACCAGTGGTTTTGCAAATTTTCACCACACAGTGTTTTCTGTTGCAGCCTTGATTTAGAATAACAAAACCATTTCCCCTCTCACACGAAGCTGGATCTTGTCTACTTTTCTCAGTGGCTGAAAATATTGTTGAGTTCACGTGCTGCAAATCATAACATGATGATGGACAATCTGGAACAAAGACAGGAAAAGTCTGTCTCCTCTCCAAGGTCACAGGCCTCTCTACTGTTTCCTCTCTGTTGAGTTGGCTGGTTGGCAGCATGGGATTCATTTGAATAGAAATCAACTCAGCATGTCGCCAAGTAGGCCAACACAGCTCCTGTGTGTGTGTGTGTGTGTGTGTGTGTGTGTGTTAAGCTGTATGTCGAGATAATAAGATGTGTGATTGGACTACGTTATAGTGGTTTAGGCAAATGTTGGGGAAATCCTTGTTGTTTCTGAACACACACACTGAGCTGATGCTAACATAAAAAAGCCTCAGATAAAAGATGCTGAACGATCATCCAGGGGACATATGTAACTGTAGCTTTCTGTGCCTTTAAAGTTCCCATATCTACACATTTGCTATATATCTGGACCACTTACTGTATTATCTTCCATCTGAACAAAGTTGTGGGGACATAGCGCAGAGCTCTGCTCATACAGTAAGAACAATCAGTTCTGTATCTCCAAAGTTTATGGATCTAGACAAACCAAACTTAACACATGGGTAGTCTGAGTAGAGGGAAGGGTTACCATGGCAACCACATTCTAATTAGGTCACTGTACTGATAAATAATATAAAACTATTTTGACCTATTGTACCAACACTACTATACGTAGCTACAGACACACAGCATTTTTAATATCTGATAGATTAGACTCAAGAGCACCTCTCACTCATCAAATGACCTTGACTTTGACCTTGAAGGCCCATAGGGTCTGAACTCATTCCACTTTGGCCTGGTGAGATTGAAAATGTCATATACCCCTGGGTTGACTATTGTGACTCCAAATTTGTTGTGAACTTCAAGAAAAAGGTCAAGGTCATGGTGAGTTTCAAAACAGGGCAGGGGAGTTGTCTTTCATAGCTTCTTGTACATGTCCCACAAATATTTCTATTAAGTGTTCCCAAACTGAGTGTTGAGTATTACTGTCATTTTTTTAAATCTGTCTACTGTATGTGGGGGGCTCTTTCTAACTCTGTAGCCCATGCTCTAATTTATTGTGACATGTTATATCCACCCACTTTCATAAGAAAATACTGGATTAACTGGTTTTTAAAGTGACCTGGAGTCATATTCAGATGTACAACTAATCTAAAATCAGAGCAATGCACTGTTCATGGTCAAATTTCCAAAAAAGTAAAGAATATTTTCACTTTGCTCATGGGGGAAGGACTCCATTCAGCCTGACTATGATTGATGAAACCTACAAAAATCCAAAATGTGTTTTATTTGTCATCCATTTTGTTGTGTGGATTTCTCGGAACTGGAAGAACTGAGTGAATTCTCATTTTCACAGCTTTTATTTAACATTTATATGAACTCTAAAACCCAATAAAGTTTTGTTTTGTTTTGTCTTGTTTTTAGTTGTTTTTATTACATTTCTGGTCATAATCATTATGTCAATGAACAAAATTTAGGTTGAACAAAATAATCAAGAAAAGAAACAAAAATAAACAAAAATGCAGAAAATAATGAGGACAAATAATAAAGGACAAAAATGAATATGAACAAATTAACCACAAAATGATGAGGATGAATGACAAAAAAAGCAAAAAATACACCAAATGGGACCAAAGTTGAGCTTTTTGTTCCCTTTCTTGATTACCTTTTGATTCATTCATAAATATAATAACCAAGAAAGTGAGCAAAGTTGGCTCAGGTGGGAAGAAAAGCTGAAGCTGTGTCGCATCTCAGAAATCATAAAGATACATTATTCATTCTAACCCTTTTTCTGTGACTTTTTTTACGATAATTATTTGTTTATTTCTTCATTTCTTGATCATTTTATTGATGATTATATGGTTATTTGATGTTGTTTTGATCAGTTTTGTTAACTGTATTTAGTGCTTATAACCAAGAGTGGAGAACAAATCATATACTGTACAACACCTGGATTTTAAAAGGATGCACAAGGTCCCAGGTGAATATGTTTGTCGATATACAATATATGTCATTTGTATTGTGTGTGTTGAACATCTGTGCGTTTAGTAATGCATGGTGTAGTGTTTGACTGTGCAGAAGTTTTAAGTGTGACCAATTGGTGTAAATAACCAACAAACTCACCATGGATTCTTTATCAACAGCTGCTGTTTAAACTGAATATATCTGTGGTTTGATGAATCATGGAGTGACAGGGATTTTCTTCCATGCAAGTGGATCTCATCCCAATCATGCTACAGTTAATAGCAATAAAAAGTAAACATTAAATGTAAGTGTGGTAACAGATCCAGAACCAGACAAACTAATGGATTGTTGATGGACACAAACCTGAAGGACATGCAAAATCAGCAAAGCATTTCCAAGTATCCAGATCTGGGGTGAGAAGCAACATGGGAAACATGTTGAAAAGAATCTAATTTTCATAGGAGGGTTAAGCTATATTATTTTAAAAAAAAACTTGAAAGCTTTATTGCTACTTGCATTAATTTTTATTTATTTAATTGATTGTCTTTTGCCCATTTTATTGGTTATTTTGTTCATTATTGAGCCATGTTTCTTCATTTTGTTCATTTTGCGTAGTTTGTTCATTCACTTAATTATTTTTGTTCACTGTCATGGGTTGACACAGTAAACGTGCTGTTGTTGTCTGTTTGGGTCTGTCTGCTGTTTTGTTATCATTTGTAGTCAAAGTCAGTGTAATTCAAGCTATTGTGCCTTTTCTTATTCAGTGCTCCAACACAAATGCAGCTCATTAAGAATGAAAAGGAATCTGCAATACATCTCTTCTCAAACATCCGTTTTTAACAAAACTACTCAAGCAACAGAGTATGAGAACTTCAACATCTGATCATCACACATGATACAGTAAATAAATGATGATTTATTTATCGTCTGTGTGTTAAATAGGGACTTAATTTGTGTTCATGTTCTTGATTATTTTGTGAGTTTTTTTCACGTCCCTTAATTTTGAAGATTATTTTTGTTTACTTACCATAACAGATGTTTTCAGTGTACACTGGGAATGATAGTATACTGTCATCTGTTGTTCCGGGCAATTTAACTGAATATGAAAAACAACAACAACAACTTAATTGCAGGGAAATGTGCAGACTACTACTCATTGTACTGGAGCACAGTGATTTCCTAAAAACAGGAAATATAAGTACACTGATGGGTTTGTTCATGGACAGAGGTAATGTGATGCTGCCCTCTCCTGTCCAATCAGGGACAGACTATCTGTCCATAAGTCACTTCATATTATTACTGAATCAGCTTCCATTCAAAAACAACTGTTACATCTGCTGAAATATGAGGCCGGAATCAAGGGTGTAGGTTTTATTTCAACACCGGGATACAATTTTAGTCACAGATTTTTAGATTCTTCTTAAAATTTAATTTAAAAAAATTTACAGAAACTCAGACAAAATTGATATTTTTATCTAGAAAATGAAAAAATACTGAACAAAATAATTTAAAAAATTAACCAAAATGATAAAACATTAAACATAACAAGCAAGAGGTGCCAAATGTTAAAAAAATCAATAATGACCAAAATTATCAAGAAAATTAATCAAACTGAACAAAATAAGCAAGAACATGAACTAAAGCAAACAAAAGGACAAAGAATACATCCAAAGATGGACATAATAGTCAACAAAATTAACAAAAATAAAGAAAACAATAATGAAAATAACCACAAATTAATAAAGCATTTTTAATATTTTTTTATTTAACATGTTTTTATTTGAACCAGAATTTAAAACTACAGGAAAGTACAAATCATGAACAGAAATCAGACTCTTTGAAGTTCAAAGAGAGCATAGAATGAAGTGAAAGACTTGTCTAGTCCCAACCCTTTTACCAGATTCTTAATCAATAATTGAAAATGAAGAATTTCACAGCCTCTCATAAGAATATTCAACATATACAACATTTCATTTGAATGTTTAACACAACACATATCACTGTAATACAAAGTATACACTGTTTTCAGCAATCAAGCAACAAAATGACCAAAAAATGAACAAAACATCCAAGCAAATGAACAAAAATGATCAAAAAAGGTTAAAAAAAATGAACACAAAAAATCAAGAAAACGAACAAAAAAGATCACAAAGGGAAACAAAATTACCAAAAAAATGAATAAATAAACAAGAAATTTAAAAGAAATGAATAAGAACCATCAAAATCGGCAATAACAATGAACATAATGAACATAACAATTATTTATTATTTATTTTATTTATTCATTTCAGGCAGCAGCAAAAAGAAAAAACACAACAGCATTGACATACTGCACAACATGCCTGTTCTACCT